>CADDXX010000424.1:191176-217834 GCA_902810485.1 Alauda arvensis | reverse complement strand
TATCTGCTTCCTTCCCAAGGTTCCTTACTTTCCTTCCAGCTCGTGCCTGAAAGGATGAGAGGGATTTCCATGCATTTTTTAGCTCTCTTTAATGGAGCTGGCTGCTTTCTGGGAGCTCTCTTTGTTCAGACAGCCCACGCAGGCACTCAAGGTAAGAGTCTGCTCATGATGGGTGTTCCTGAGCAGTTTTTTTAATATTATTGATTTGGAGAATCAGGCAGCAGAATTAAAAGGGATGCCAAAGTTTTATTGATTTGCTCTCACAATTAAGATGGAATTAAGATAGGAAATAGCCTTCCAGCTGTATTCATCCAATTTTAATGAGTCATCTTAGTTTTGATAGTCGGAGTAATTAGAGGATGGCATCTTGCAGGAAGTCCTCCTGTCCAATCTCTGTGCTTCTGTTCTGGGAGACTGAAAATAAATTGGCTGGGAAGCACTTTTTTGTGTTCWTGAAGAAGTACATTCATGTTATCCACACTTACATGGGAGCCTCTGACCTCAAGAGCCAGATCTGTGCTTTAAAGAAYGGAGAATTTCATTTCTGTCTGTAGGGAATTGGGTTGAGGGTTTCAAAGCTGTGTGGGGAACTCACTCTCCTGGACCCTCTGGTTCCCCCTGACTTTGCCCAGCCATTGGAGGAGCCAGATTCTGTGACATCACTGTCTCACTGTGGGCTTGCCCTTTTGCAGATGAATGCTGCAATTCCCAGAAAACTTCCTGTTTCAAAAGGAGTTATTGCAGAGTTAAGATTCCACACCTGTTGAGGTGTGGAAGCTCTGAACTGCAGTTGTTCCTGGGTTACTGGCCTTCAAGATAAGCCAGGAATTTCTTCAAGTCCTTTTCCCTTTGCTGATGAATCCTTGTTCAATACAAAAATTGCCACAGCTGCAGGATTTTGTAACTGTTTAGGGTTTAAGTTTTGGGTTCTTCACTTTCCTGTGTAAAGGATCATGTAGCTTAAAAACAAACAGAAGTGGGTGTTTTGAAAGTGTGACAAGTTTTTATTCCTGCTCGCAAGATCTGAGCAAACAAACGATGCTTTGACACRCAGTCCTGTTTTTAAGTTAAAAATTCAGTTAAAATTTTATTACAAGGTATAAAACATCACCTGGAGATGGGTAAAAAGCAGAAATGTTTACAGAAATTAATCAGGTAGAGAACTTTAAAGCACCAAGCCATCAGAGTTGAGAACTGAGCTCCTTGAATATCCCCCCCAGTGGAAAAAGTTGTTTTTCATTATTGTGAGTTCAGTGTAATATGGGGTAAATGAAACAAACAGTTAAGGACAGGCTGTGTTGCTGGKTTTTTTCTTTCCCTCTCCCAAAGTACAGAAACTATTAATTTTTATGAGATTGAAATATKTAGTAAAACTGACATATTTTGCTGCAGTTTGACTTTGGAAATAATTGAATAATTGCAAAATAATTAAGTATAATGTCAGCACCAAATTATTTTGACTGTCTTGTGTCACTACTATGTAATTAATTTCTTTATGGGGTATTTCCATATTCTGTGATAGAGGAAACCARTCTTTGCATTTGATTTGCAAATTTGGTAGATTTTTGTCTGGTTTCCTATCAAGGTGATTCATCCTTTTTCCTGAGCCTGTATGAAATAATTTAACGAATTCAAAAAAGCAAATGTCCTTTTCTTGCCAGAAGTGCTGTTTTAACAGAGATTGTGAGTTCTCATCCTGCCTGAGACCAAGAAGGCTGAACTCTTAAATTCTCCACARGCTGCAGTTGCCACGTTCTTACCCCTTTTGCTCAGGATTCTTGAGCAAACTGCAAAGTTTCCTGGCTAAAATATTCCTCACTCTCAGAAAGTTGGGTGGCAAACTTCTCAACTTCGCTTTTCTGTTCTTTTTTCCCTTGTTCCAAAGCTGTAACTTATGTCTTTGTTTAACTCTGTCAGACCTGCTGTTCCTGTAGGTGGAATTGACTGYGCCATTATCCTGAGCAAAAGCCACTCTGAAATTTCCAAGGGAATCAGTGACAGTCTGCATTCAGATTAAGATGCTGTAATGGGAATGATTACTGCTAAGCAGGAGAAGTCCTCTGCAAAACTTGAGAAGCTTCAGGGAAAATAAAGTGGAAAATGCTCAGTGATTGCTCTGCTGCTCTAGTTAGAGTGTTAGAGATTACTTGCCCTATTAATATGTAAACAACATATTACTGGGCTCTCACTTTTTATTTTTAAAAATAGTTGGGRTCTCACTGGGCTTCTCTTTCCCACTGATCCTTGCTTGGATAAGATTAATAATTCCAAGTTAGCACAAAATTCACAGTTTGCAAACAATTGATGGTGATATTCCTGTGAGGTCATTTGTGTTATAACTCTCCTCTGCTCATCCCTGGCTGCCTCCTRAACCAAAGTAGGTTTAAGATCAGACTCTTGTAGGTGGGGATAAACTATAGCAAAACAAGGAATGCATTTTAGGCTCTGTTTTGATTTTCTCCTAGTTTGGTAGGAAATGTTATACACACCATTTTTTTGTTCCATATGTGTTTCTTCCAATTGTTCTTCTTACAGTGGGCTTTGGTGCTCAYGACAATCTGCAAAATGAAGAGGTTTGTTATTCATGCAAAATAATGTTTTTTAAAATGTATTTAAACCTAGTGGTTGCCTAATGAACACCCTAAAGATGACTGTTATAAGAAACAAATTTGTGGCCTCTCTTAAGTCAAATTACAGTCCAATGACACAAATTAAGCTTTTTTTTTTCTCCCTTTTTTTTTTTTAGTCTGTTTAAAGAGCTTGTAAATATTCACTATCTGTGCAATTTATGGAACTGGGAGTAAAACAAATCAACCAGATTTGCTCAGCTAATTTACTAATTTATTTCTATTGGAAGAACAAGAGAAGATAGTGTTGATGAAATTATTCTGTGAGATTTAACAAGGTTTAGTGAGTGACTCTTGGGCTACGAACGCTTTTGTCTTGTCCCATGATTCTTGTTTCACTAAAACCTGAGCCAAGGCTATTTCTGGTTCTCCCATCTCTGAGCAGTTGAGACCATGTTTTCCACGTTCCTGCAGCGAAGTAGATCCTCCACTGTGTATTTGGAAGTGTGGAAGCACAGAGGGTGTTGACAAAATTTAAGCCTYTTTTTTTTTATGTCCTATTTTATGCCGCTCGTTTCGAATTTTATTTGGGTTTTTATTGGCAAAGTTGATCAGATATCAGTCACAGTCAAAGCTGCATTAATCATTTTTAACGCATCTATGGAGGATGGTGTGAATATGATAAAATAAGGCTTTTTTTAAAAAATCTGACGAGTGCAAACAGATGATGGGTGACAGTGATATTTTCAGTACAAGCTGGGAAACTGCTTTCTTTTGGATCCCTTACCTCTCCTAACATTTTAACGGAAGAAGATGCAAGACAAAACCTGTCCTCTTATGCCAATCATTTCAGAATATATTTCTCCAAAAATATTAATATAAATATGTAAGAAAGAAATAAAAATAAAGAAAAGGGCACAGGAAGGAAACTGTCCCAGACACAATTTTCCTGCTTGCATTTAGAGAATCACTGGGGGGGGCATTGTGATCTGAGTTTGAGTTTCTTGGGTTTTGTTTTAGGTAGGGTTTCTTGGTTCTTTTTATCATTTTAGTCTTGTGKGATTCTAAATACCAAAGATGATAAAGCTAAAGGATATTTCTTGCAGTCCAGATGGTGGTGGCCACTGGTGCCTACTTGGCTAATAGGGATTAGAGGCAGAGTGAGACTTTAATTTGGATATGACTGAACACTAAATATGCCCACTAAGTTGATTAAATGAAGGAAGGCAATACAAACCTTTTTTTTTAAATATGAATTAATTTTTTATATAACCATGGCACAGGTTGCAGGGTAGCTGCAAAAATGCAGGAATGGTACAGGATAGAGTAACTTGTGGCATGAGAGTGTCTTGTTTTTTCTTCAAGGTTTCCCTCATAATAAAATAGGATAATGTTATTCAGCAAAAAATCCTGGATGTCTCCCTGGGCAACTTTCCACTGAGCTCTCAGAGGGTGCCACCATAGCAGCAGATATGTTGTGTGCATTAACATTTGTCAAAGACTGGCCCTCTGCAGGTTTTGTTCAGTGGCAGCAGCTCCTTGCTGTCAGTCACCCAGCCCAGGAAAGTTTTTGTCCATGTCCTAATCTCTGCTTCACCTCCACCTTTGCYTGTTCTGGTAGGATCWGTTGTTTCCTCTTGGTGTTGTAAAYTATTCTTTCTTCTTGAGCTGAGTGATTTTCATGTGAAATTGATAGGACTCCAAAATGTCAGTGAAAGTTTACCAGGTGCTTTATTTCCATGACTGCAGAGCAGACTTGAGGAACAGACTCTGCCTAGGCTTCATTTTCTAGCTCRTTCTAAATTTGCCATAAAATACATAACCAATTCACCTCTAAGCAGYAGAGAAAGTCTATTTAAAATAATGCACCTAAAGGAAACTTCTGTTTCTTTGTGGTGATTCATGCTACTAAGTATTTCTATTGTTGGAATAAAAATGGAAATCAGGAGCTTGCTGCAGAAAGTTAATTCCCAGTGAGCAATTATCTGTGTGACAAACCAACCTTGTAATTGCCACTTCTGTTGGCAATCTCCACAGAAAAGTGAAGGATGCACAGAGCCCAGAGGCAGTATCTTTTGGGGAAAAGTGAATTGTTAGCATGTTGCATGCTGAGGCAACAATGGGAAAGTGCTGGACTCTTCAATCACAGCCCAATTTCAGCAAAACAAAAAAAAAAAAAAACTGGCCCAGGGAGTGAGTCCTTGGTGTTCATGGCTGAGAGTAATATCCTGAGAGTATGAACCCCAAAGGCAGCCAGTGGAGGGAGCAGGAGTCTGCAGACAGCTTGTGAGAGGTGTTAGTGGTGTCGGGAGACCATCTAAAGGGAATTTCGGTGCCTGAAACACGTGGGTGAAGTTTCAGCACTGCTTACTCTTCTCATGACTTCCTGCAAGCAGAGAAGATTCTCTGTAAAGTGAGTATAAGTAGGTGTAAATGTAGTCCAGGTTTATCTACTATTTCATGGAGGGGAAAAAAAATTAAGAGGAAAAGTAATGAAAGAAAAAAGAGTGAGAAGTAATTTTTTTTTTCTTTTGGCTGAAAGTAGGAAATGGTTACATTAATTTTTGCTGCATCTACTGATGAAAATGTGTACTTGAAGGATTATAGTCTGGATATCCTTAGGACTGCTGCCATCTTTGTTCCTCTGCAGAGGAAGGTCTGCTCCTAACAAACCTTGTTCTCCCTCTCTGAGAGGAAAGGAAAGCCTTGATCTTACCTCTTACTTTGGACAGAGCAGGAAACTAGAGAGGAAAAGCATGCTCTATATGGAACGTCACCATATCCTGCCTGATTTTGTCCCTGCCTGTGCTGTAGATCACTTGGATCTTCCAAAGGCTCTCTGTCATTATCCTGGCMTCACTATTTAAACACTGGCAACTCCTAAAGGAAGCAGGGAGGAGACAGAGCAAGGATCTTTTACTCAGGGCAGTGGGAGTAGAGCCCAGATCTCTTGCTTGCCAGGCTGCCATCCCACCCTCACAGAACCAACCAGTTCCAGTGGGGTGCCTTTAYCAGTGATAAGACAGAGAATGGTGACAGAGAATGAAACTCAGAAGCTGCAGAACTGTTTTTATTAACTTTTTGAGTGTATGCTTTCTGTTCAGGTTCCACTGCAAAGGCCATTCCATTAGGAAGCTCCTGCTGCTCCTGTAGTTAGCCCAGCCAAGGTGAAGAAGCTAGCAGGCAGTGAGCTCTGCTTTGACAARCTGCAGTGCAGACCCCCATGCATGATTCCTCTCTCATCACATCCACAGGCTCTGTCTCTGCCTTCTATTGGCCCCCAGGGGATGCAAAATGAGAAACTACTTGATTGTGAATGATGACTGTAAAAGTTTATAAGCTACTAAAATGAAGTTACAGCACCTAGGAGCTCAGTCAATGTACAGTGTTTGATGATAGGTTTTAAAAACTGGCTCTGAGATAACGCTGCAAGAGGAAGGGAGCAGGCAGAGGTGTGGTGGTGCTGCTCTGTGACAAGCAAAAAGGTAACATGGCATGGAGAGGGCTGTGGAGAAGGTTAGGAAAACTGATGGCAGTCGTTCTTTGTCAGTCCCAGGAGAGCTGAAGGCAACAGCTCTGAAAAAAATTGTGTTTATAACTCTAAGATATGGAGGGAAGAGAAAGATGTAAATATATGAATGTGTTTGGCAGGGTGTAATCCTTTGACTGGTGTCTCTCCCATGCTGTGGAACAGCTCTTTGTCTTTAACTAGAAAAATACTAACAATGGCAATCAATGTGTAAAAGTGGCCAAAAGATCTGTTAGGGCCATCAGGATTTTGCAATGCAGCTGTGGTAAGAAGGCTGGTTTTCCTTCTTTCCCCATCACTCATTCAAGGGGTGAATAGCCACACTCTTTAGAYGGGCAGGATTTAACACCAGATTTTCATGGAGCAGAGAAAGGTGACTTTGGGCACACTGATTCTGGTGTAGTTCAGATCGGGGTATGCTTTTAATCTAAATCTCCTAGTAATCTCTGATTTGCATCACAGAATGATCTTGAAGAATGCAAACAACTGAATTCTGTTAAGAGAAGGCTAAACAACAAAAAAATGAGCTCCTGTCTGATATGTTTCAGCTGGTTTTGGGAACTGCTCTGATGTGAATCCCCCTGAGCTGTGGGGAGTGTGGACATCACATCCTCAGCACCAGCTGTTTCACACTCTGCATTTCTTCATTAATTGCTAATGAGGACAGTCTATCTGCCTTCTTCAAAGGCAATAAATATTCCCAAATCATGTACATGGTCATTCCARCACTGTAAAGGCCCCTGATATTCTGTAACTTCAGTTTCTACTGGAACTTTTTTCACCCTGGTTTGAGATGGTTTTGCTGTGGTTGATTATGGCACTTTAGATACTGATTGTCTTCAACTGCAGATTGACTGGGGCTGGTTTTGTTTTTAACCATTTTGATTTCTATRGTGCTCTGCCACCTGAGCTTGTTTGCAGACTGGTTGCAGTGAGCRACCCTGAGAGCAGCACAGCCACAAACTGGAGTGCACAGGAATACAAAGGCAGGGAAATGTCTGTGTGCATGGAGGTGGTACTGAACAGAGTGCCAAAATGGCTCAGGCACCAATGCCAAAGGCCTTGGCTGAAAAAGGTCTGATTTGTGTAAATAAACACTGAATGAGAGAAAAGGACACCTTACAGGCTCATGGCTAAGGGCAGCTGTAAAGAAAGGTAAAGTGAAATGTCAAGTGGTATCTTGATAATAGAGCACCATCCAAGGCTGATGTGAACATTTTTAATATTTGAGTTTTAACTATATTTTCTTCATTTCTTTCTATTTAAAAGAGACTATTAAGAGCATGAGACATACAAGTGTKGATTTCTACAGCCCACCTAATTTTAGCTCTTCCTAAAACTTTCACAGCTGATTTTGATTTGGCTGCATGCACAGGTTAATACAGACAGAAGCTTTGCAGGATCARGTTTTCCAGCACACTCCAGATTTATTAGGGAAGTTCTTTAGTTTCTTTAGGTCTCTACTGCCTGTCTGCAAAGCAAGAGTAGACTCAAACCTCCCCCCATGGATGCTGTGAGAATGAAATCTGTACCAACAGCCACAGGGGGGGTCAGAACACCTGAGGGGATTGTGTCTCACTCTAAGTTATCTTMCAGTCTTCCACATGAGCCACGTCTCGTGCTCAAGGCAAACTAATTCTGCTGCAAATGTCTGCTTTRCCAGGCAACTGGTTCCCACACTTGCTGCACGAAGGTAAATTGGAGAGATTCTTCTTCTTCTTGGCCTCCTTAATGATGGTGAACACCCTGGGGTTCTGGGCCATTGCACACAGGTACGTGTGAGAAAATGGGAACTTGATGTTTCATTTGTAGGTGCAGGTAGGAATTGTTGTAAAGCCTGTGGACTAGTGTGTCATAAAGAGTTGGTAGTGATGGATCATGTGTGGAGAGAGATTTCACAGCAGAAATGTGGTGAGGTTAAAAAAACTTAAACAAACTGATGTAATTAACCTTAAATAGTTAAGGGGTCATTTACTGCTGAAAATTAAAAGATTTGGGTTGTCAAAATGTTGCCATAAAATTGGTTTAAACTAAAAAATAAAAAATTTCTGCCGCAGCTTAATATTTTTATGAAGAAACTTGTTGAGCTCCAATCTTCCTAAAAATAGAAAACCAAACATTTAAAATAAGTTTTTTTTTCAAATCAGCATTTAATTTCAGAATCAAGGCACCTCACTCTTTAGTAATGTAAGTTTTGATTTTCTAGAAATATGTTTTTTTGAAATCAATATGTTTTTTGAAATCAATTGTACTTGTTTCATATTTTTGATGAATGAGAATTCTCTGAGCAGGGAGGAAAAAGAGTGATGACTATTTAGATAAACACTGATTTAGGCAGACAGGGAAAACAGGCTTTAAAACTTGGAATAAGRAAAAATACACTAAAATTTCTCTGAGGGGAAAAAATGTTAATTATTAAATATTTTTTAAGGCCATAGTACAGGTATTAATATCTGCACCTTTGCATATTTGCATTTTCCTGGTTTTTTGGCTGCCTGGAATTCCAGTGCTTGGGAGGCACTGTAACTCAAAAAGTATTGTGTATAGACAATGGATGAAGCTAATACCTTAAAATTTTAATAATTTTAAGGTAAATTTTAATAATTTTAAGGTAAATTTTAATAATTTTAAGGTAAATTTTAATAATTTTAAGGTAAATTTTAATAATTTTAAGGTAAATTTAAAAATCATCGTTAAAGGATGATTATTTTGTTATTTTCATTTGTATCATCCCCTCCAGATACAACAATCTGCACGAGGATTGCACCAATGAGTTCAGAGGAAACCTTCCTGGAGAAAAACTTCTGAAGCATGAAAAAGCCATCAAGCATTATAATGCTGTCCTGGAAAGGTCTCCCATTTTGTCTCCTGTGGAGAAAACCTGATAAAATTTCACCCTCATTTGACTAAATTTTGATTTTGTTATCCACAAGCTCTCTAATGATAAATCACCCAGCACACTTAAGTGGAACTATGTCCTGGKATTTATGAATTATCTGATGAATAATAATGTTATTTATAAGCTAACAAAATAGCATTCTTCATAGGATTTGGCCTTGAAGGAGGCTGCACTGTCATAATTCACATTGAAGCCAAGGAGAGCTCACTGCTTGCCATAGCTGATGGAGAGAGGCTTTTAATCTTTGTATGGAAATAGTTATCCACATATATTTGTACTTAGGAGTGGTCAAAAATTAATAAACTTGCAGACATTTGTTTAGCAAGTTGCTTTGTGACAGTATAATTGACAATTACCTTGTGTACTGTTCTTGGCTCTTGCTGACCTCCTCCCCAGCCTTCAGCAAGGTGCTGCTTTAGTTCCCCTGTCAGTGAGAGGGGCACAAGCACATCAACCTTCTTTGCAAATTGCTTTGAGATCTACCAGAAGCACACCAGAAACAAGATWCCAGCCATCAGTCCACGAGGTGTGTCAGGAAATATTGGTGCTTGAGGCCTCCAGTCTCACTTGGCAGCAACTCCATGAGATTTGCCATTCATCTCCCACTGCTCTCGTCACTCTTTTTAGTTATATGGCTTTTTAAAAGAGATGCCAAGGGTTAGATTATCATCCCTCGCAATAACAAAAATCAGCCAATTTTGGGAGTGTTTAACCCTGTGTAGATGTTTAAACTGGAAAGCATTTTACAAATAATTATTCCCCTCATCTCCAGCTGTATCTGTCCTTTCCCAAACTTCTTTTCCTAATCCCCTTCACCTCTCTTCAGATGGGCTGCAATTAGTAATTTTGATGCTAATATATTCCTCACGTCCCTTCTCCTATTAGCAATTTTCTTTGTATCATCCTTCAGGAATGGCAAAAATCTATCAATCAAAGGTCACCTGCTGCCATTCTGGATTGCTTTTGCACAAAGTAAATTTAAGATACTTTGGCATGTTTTAATCCTCACCATAGCAGTTTATGGTTTTGAAACATATTGTGGAAAAAGTTGCCTCCTAGATGAGATTAGGAGTGACCAGAAACATCCCAGTTCAGCTTTCTGTTTGAATACTGCCTGAATTTTCTGTTCTCCCAGCACAGAGTGAAATTAGTAAGAAGGATTCCAGACTCACAGCTGACTTTGGAAGRAGTTGCTTTTGTGCAGCTCTGGTTATAAGTGAGTAGGTGCTGTGCTCATCAGAGGTCATTACTAGCCTTGAATAGCTAATRATATATAAACAATCAGAATGGCATTTCTGATGACAGCTGATACAATTTGGGAGTGTCTTTTTAGTGGTTAAATGTTTGCTTTAAACTCATGGACACACACACAAAAAAAACAAATTGCAAGTTCTGTCCCAGACAGTTCCTAGACCATCTCAGCTAAGTCTGAATGCATGGGACACCATTTTGTGYGAGGGGTGGGGCTGAAGAAAACTCGATGGAGAGGATTAAGATCTCCATCTGTTAAGTTTGCACTGATGAYAAAACACATGCTCCCAGTTGGAACAAGATGCATTAAAAGAGCAATTTCACTTCCACTGCCTAGCAACAATGTCATTGAGCACCTGCAATAGTTTAAACATTAAGCATAATTGGCTTTGCTTGACATAAATCTGTAGTTTTGTAAATAAGAGCAGTTGAGTTCCTATGTAATACCAATTAGCTATAAGGAATGCTTTGTTTGCTGAAGCCTGCAGCTTTGTGGAGGAAAGAGGGAGTTGTTAAGGCTCAGCAGTGGTAGTCAGAAGGTAGAACCCAGATTAGACAATTACACAGACTTTGAATATCCTTGTGCAAGTTACTTAATTTCTTTCAATCAGTTTCCTTAAGTACAAAAGAATAACATTTATMATTTTTTTTATAAAGAACTCTGAGAATGTCTGATCAAAATAYCTTGGAGGTAATTTTACAGCCCTAAACTGAGCTGTCTTGCTCTACSTTGGATTTCTTTTCCCTTCTTTTARGGGAAGCTACTTGAAAATCCTTGAAGCATCTTGAAAATTCTTGTAAATTTTCTAGACTCAATTTTGTTCTGCTAGGGATGGAGGAAAGAGGTGCATGATGCACTTGACATGAAAATCAGTCTTGTTCAGTTCCTGTGGGAGCTGTGAGCTGGAAAGGTGAGGTAGGAGAATCCGAGAATCCCTTCCTTGTGGCATTATAGAGCAGAACTGCAGAGCAGAACTAAAGCTTTTAACTTAAGCTTGGTGTCTGTTTGCTATAACATGGGTTAGACTTGTCTTGGCAAGGGGAAATGCAGCTGCCTTCCAGAGGATGTTTTGAAAGTCTGGGGATTTTTTTCATCACCAAAACCACCAAAAAAAACCCCCACAAAAAAAAACCCTCACAAAACAAAACCCCCACAAAACAAAACAAAACAAAACAAAACAAACCCAAAAAAAAAAAAAAAAAAAAGGAAATTCACAAGTCTTTTAATGATTTCTCTGTTCTGAATAAAATTAAAATTAGCTTTTCCTTTCTATCTACCTGGTCTCTAGAAAGTCTAACCATAGAAATCATATWCTGGTGATGTAGTACTTTAAATTATTCTAGTTTCAAGCTCTGTCTGTAACTTTAAATATAAATTTCCATGAATCAGAGAAGGTTGACATCTAAAACTTATGAAATCTACTTGTATTGGTGATGACTCTTTAAAGTTAACCACTTTTAATAGTCAGGGGCAATAAGAGTGAAAGAAACTGCTCTGACAGGGATTTTTCAGTGTTTTGGAAATATTTCATCTCTAGAGAGTACTGGACATTGTTCCCTAAGACTACCAAGTTGTAAATACAGTCTATAGATTTAGGGTTTTTATTTCAAAAATAAAATTGACAGTATTTTTTTTAATACCATATGACCAGCATCTTTTCCTACTTTGATTTTGTTTGTTTGTTTTGTTTTGATGCTGAATTTTTGTTTGTTTGTTCTCCCCAGCTTACATAAAGGAATTGAAGCGTGTACATCTTCAACTGACTGGGGAGTAGTCCACAACCTTACCATCACCACAACTGCATGTAGAGCCAAAATCTGAGAAAATGCCCAAATCTAGAAAATATTGCAGGTATTAGCTTTACATTTTTGAGGGTTAGGGTTGTTTCCTGTTAATATGGGAAACTGCTGTTCAAGTGGTTGCACTGTCACAGCTTAGCCTTGAGCTGAGGTTTTGAAAGTGGATCTTGAGTAGGCAGCAGTGTGCTGGCAGGTGTGAGCTGAATGCAGGTTCTGCATTGCATCTTTTCTGGATTCCCCTTTTATTATTTAAAAATATATATTCTTTTTTCCCTTTGGATCAGAGGAGTTGTTTTGAAAGCTCAGACACTTGGCAAACAATCCGAAAAACCCGAGGAGGAGGCGAGGAGGAGTCAGTGGGGACATCAACAGCAAAACAAACCTTAAAGCAGGGGATGTTTGTCCTGCCTGCTTTGTAGCCTGCTAAAAAGCACCTTTTGAAAGYAGATCCCAAATGCTTTTATTGTCATTTTGTGTGAACTTCAGAAGCAAGATTGCCATGAGGTGAGGGGTAGTAGCACTTCATGAAAAGGCACGGTGAGTTGTCTCAGTCTCATTTTTTGCACGGTCAGTGACTGTGATGTGAAGATCCAGCCTGTTCAGCTGGCAGGATGGAGCAATCTTTGATAACAAGCAGAATCATTAATTCAAAACTAATGTTGGATAGTAAACCAAAGGTTGCAAGAGGCTGCTGCTTGAAAGAGAATCCAGCATTACGCGCAATTCTGAATTTCTCCACCTTAGTTCACAGACTTCTGCTGTTGTCTTGAAATTGTTCCCTTTTAAAGTATTCAGGAGAAAAAGCTGAGAGATTTTAATATCATGCTGACAGATGATAACCCCCTCAACAAGCTTTGTCACTGGTTATAAAGAGCTGTCATTTAGTGGAAATGCTCTTTAAACTTCAGCTGTTTGTAAGCTAAACTTTAAAGGTGAGAATATTGTGTAAAACCTCAACAGCAAAAATATTATTCAGCTTTACATGTGCTGTGAAAAAGAACTAGGGAATGTCTGTGGCTTTAAGGAAGAAATGTCATTGCAGAGATACAAGTACAGAAATTATGCAGGCCTTGCAAAAAAAAACCAAACAGTTTCAAGAACAGAGAACAGCAAACTGCACGAAGAGGGGAGGGAGGTGATTATTAGCCATTTGAAAATGGTGTTACTTTATTCCTTGAAGCTTTTGATTTCTGCTCCTTGGGATAAGAAATGAATGTTTAGGAGAATTTGTGAGAGTGGAGGAAGGTCTTGTCTGTTAGACTGTACAGGTGTTAAAAAGCCTAAATACAGTGGCTGTAAGGGCACACATAAAGAATCTATTTATATTTAATAATTTATTTATTGTTATTATTTTTTTTAAATTACCAGAAAAGGCTGCTTTTGTAGTTCTGGCTTAAGTACCTGAAGGGTATAACTTTGTAAATCCAGTGCTGCTTCTCCTGGCAGTTCAAATGTGAATTATCAGTCAATTGATTCTTGCCTTTGCAAAGTTTGCTCATCTGACTAATGGCTGAAATGGACTATTCTCTGCTCTGCTATTTTAATTATTTAAACAATAACCTCTGTTGTAGCAAGGGTTAACTAAAGCAAGGTGATTTGGGGTTTGCTCTTTTCCCCCAGTTACCATTTTCAAGCTCTCTCCCTATGCACCCAGTGATTGCTACACCTACCTTTCAACACTCTTTAGTAAATGGCATTTTCACTTTCTTCAAGCCTCTTTAAGATGCAGTGAGTTCCAAACAATCACTTGCACAGATGTTCATAAGTATTTTGAGGTGGGTTTGTTTGTTTGTTTGATTTTCAGGGGGGGTTGTAGGGGCTTTTTTAAAATACTTGTGCATTTCTGACACAGGCTCAGGCATGTAGATCCTTCAGAAATGCTCAGAGAGAGTGGCCCAATTTAAATTATCTATTGAATGCTGAAACACAAATTGCACATGAAATCCCCAAGCTTCAAGGGTCTCTGGCAGGTCACATCCTACCAGTCAGTCAAACATTTAGTCAGTGCTACCCCCATGCACCTATGAAACTGAGGCTGTTTGACACCTCTGAGAATATTTCTCGTGTTAGATCTGTTGTAAATGAGCACATGGTCCAGAATAATTAATGGTAACACTTCAGTCCTTTTTTGACAGAGTTGTGTTTCTCATGCAGTTTGTGCTGGTCTGTCTATTTAGCTGCAATCAGCCATGCCTGAAAGACAGGAAAGAACAAGACGGACAAGTGTGTCAGTGAGTAAACCTCTTTTCTGTAATTAGAAATGCACAGGGAATAAATTATTCTCTAATTCAAGCTGTCCAGCTCGCACTAATAATAACAACTCAAGGAGCAATCTGTTTACAAAATCAAAACCGAATTTGTGAGACTCCTTAGTGCAAGACAGGRTTTACTGTGTAGCCTTGTTCTGATTTATCAGGGCTCTAGGTGTGAGTGCTTGAGGCTGGACTATGCAGCCATTTCAGATATAAATTTTATATCACAGATGATTAGCTAMAACATGCAGCAACTCTGGACCAAATTCTTCTCTGCTAAATTAATGACTGAGAAGGAAAAAAATGCCACAGAATAAAGGTGTGACTAAACTTGGCCAAAGTCTTGTCTTTATTTTTCTTTTTTGGACATCTTTTAATACTTTCCCATCCAATTGTTATTGGCTTGCATGGGCAAAACCTTTCCTGGAGAGGATCCTTAGCAATGCCTCAACAATCCTTGTTTTGCTTACATAAGTGCAATTAAACTCTTCCTTCTCTGGGCTGTGGGCCCAAGAGGCTGGATGGGGTCTTGAACTTTTTTGTCCAAAATACTTTGCTCAAGGGATTTTAACTGTTTGTTGCAATTGTTTTCGCTCCTGTTTCCTCCTAAATTTACAAGTTAGCCATRATTAAGTCCTATGCAATTGTAGCACCTGATTAAGATGCAGAGAAGCTGAGCACTGAAGAGTGCCAGGCCCTCTTACTTGGCTTCAACGTGGAGTCAAGTGGAGATGTGATGTTCTGAGAGTGGAGGAGGTGCCAGAGAACCAGCTTTCCAACAGTAAGCCTGAAGATGAGAGTGCACAGTCTCCCTCTCAAACCTAAARTAATCAGGTCTCAGGATGTGTTACTTATCCTCTCTGAGAGCCAGAAGCTRTAAAGAAACTGCTCAGAATTTGAGCAGCTGTCATAAAGCATCCCTGACATTTTTAAGCAACCTCAGATCTTTGGGTGAAGAGCCACAATAGCAGTTCTACTTTTTGGAAGGCTGAGATGTACACAATGAATTCTATCTGCCAGACAACATGCTGCAAAAGAGAGTGGTGACTACCAGAAGGCAGCCTAACAGGTAACAATAWTTTTTTCTTATTATTATTATTGTGAAATGTCAGCAAATCACTTGATCCATTTTATTCCTCATACAAAGTGTCTGTTATGGTCAGCCACTGATCTGAAAGTACAGATGAGATCAAGGGGAGGGAACAAAACCTGCTGAGGTTTTCTGGTGCATTTGTGCATATGCATCACTTTAAAACAAGTAGAACAAGCTTGAAGACACTGTCCAGTAAGTCAGAGTGCCTAATTAATTTAATTGCAAACCGTTAAATCCTCAAATTAGTTTATTATTCAAATGTATTCATGTACTTCCCTTCCCCAGGGCTCTCCCCCTAAAAACCCCTGCCTTTTCAGTGCAGCTCTGTTTTGTGAACATCTGAAATCTGAACAAAAGGACATGCACAGTGTGTCAGACCAGTCATCCTTTCACACAGTGTGTGGGGAGGAAAARTAAAGGACAAGACACAAAAAGCCTTCTGAGTAAACCCTTGGAGGAACCCAGACTGAAGGAGATACCTTTACTTCTGTGTTTCTGCCATCCCAATAGCTTCTGTAACAAATCAGAACACAAACAATAGCTAAACGTAATCCTAATTGCCACTTTGGTATGATCTAGTTTAGTGTTCAATTCAGGTACTTGTTTTCCATTTACATTTGGTTTTAGGATCTTTCTGCCACTACTTTTGCTCATGGGGTTTTTGTGCCTTGCTTTTTGAAGTCCAAGGTGAAACCAGCTGTGGGCCAGACACTTCCTGCAAGTAGTAGGAAGGGGATTTGGGATGGAGGAGGGAGAATAAACTTGCACATCRCCTTCACAGGGTGCACACTCTTCAAATGTTATTTTGTCTGAGCCACCACTGCCCTTCCCATGGCTTTGTAGTTCAGCATCTAACATCAGGGAGCTGTGCTAATGACAGGAGGTGGGGACAGATCTTGTGCTTTTTGTGGTGTAACCTCTCATTACCAGAGTGAAATAAGTCATAGGCTATCAGAGCTTGAGCTTTCTAAGCCCAAAAAATAGGCACGTGGTTGATTTGAAGTTAGCTTTAGAATATAGTTGGAGGAAATTCCTTCCTTCAAAAACAGGATGAGATCTTTCTTTTTTATCAGAGTAAGCAAGGCACTTGGGTCTTCTTTGATGGAAGAATTAGGTCCAGCTTTTTGTCACATTTGAAAATAAATAAAACTAAGTTGATGCTAACACCTTGGTTTCTGTATCTTCACATGAACTTAAACCTCTCATGACCTGACCTCAAAAGAAGGATGTGTACAAGTAGCCTTCCTAGGGTATTTTGGGGTTTGTTTTTGTTTTCCTTTGCATTCTACAGCTTTCATCCACCAGTGCCCTCAAAGCTTTGATATGAAGAGCACCCCACAGCGTTACAGATGTTCTCCTTGTTTTTTCCAGCTCTTTTGGCTGCTTTTGACAGGCAGCTCTCAGCGGCCTTGTGCTGGCATCCCTGCTCCTGCTCACCTTTTCCTCTCACCTGCTATGCCACMAGGGCCTTTTTTGCCTGCCCACGGCACGCAGTGCTCTAATCCACATCTCCTCAGAAGTAATTCTGCTTTCCCAGCTCCCTCCGAGCATCTGTCACCCAGCCTGGCTGGGTGCTGCATTATTAACCATGCAGCAGGCACTGAGTGCACCTGGTGGGAGCAGCATTCAAAGAGTGTTTCTGTGTGAGTGTGACCAGCCTGTGCCCTGCTCTGCTCCCGCCTGTGCCTCTGCGTGCGCCGGGAATTCCATTTCTGCAGGAATCACCAGCGCCCGCCTCCTTGCACACTCACTCGGGGCTCTTTGTCAGGTCCCCCGGATTCGGAGCTGTGTGTGCATTCCAGGAACTGTGGGGACATCCAGTGGTCACATGGGTTATAATTAATTACTCCCGATCCCGTCAGGGGGATCAGATTTCCGAGCTTTCTTGTTTTCTCGGCGTTTGACTTGTTTTTCATCACAGCTCATTATGCCGCAAAGTGCCTGACAGAAGGTTGCGATGACTTGTTTTCTCTCGTCTTTTTCTTCCCCTTATGTGATGTTGCTTCGTATCTATCAGCAGCAGAAATCAGGAAGTTGAGTCTCTCGCAGACAAATATCTGGGGATATCTTTTAATTGCTTTTCAAATTGAGGGTTTGGAAGAAAGAGTAAAGAAAAATACGAGCCATTCTTTTGAATGCGTAACACTGGAATAACTGATAAATAAATGTTATTGCTCGTGGTGACAGGGATTTTTTTTTTTAATTATTTTTTAAAGTGATGACAAAGAATCACAACTTAAAGTTTTTATACAACTTTTTCAAATTACYTCATGCATAATGCATGTGCACCTTGGTTCATCTGGTGTCTGTAATGAGGCTGTGAGGAGCTGTCTCCTTCCCATTTTCTGAACTTGGCAGTGATCAGATTCAGTCCCTGCTCGTCCAGGAAGCAGCCTCCCATTTTCCCGACTGAGTGGTTTTTTTTCTGGAATGATTCTGAACAAGATAGATTTTAAAATACGCAAATAAAAATAGACCTCTTCTGTGATTGTCACAATATAGCAKATCTGTGAATTCCAGACCATTCCATCAGAGGATGGGAGATGCTTCTTATCCTGTCCTGCTAAATTTGTCATATATATATATGTATGTATATATATATATATATATATGTATAATTTTTTTAAATTAAATCAATTTAAGCTAATTGAATATATATATATTTAATGCAGAGGATGCAACCATCCTTTGCTCTCTTGGTAACTCCATAAATGGCACAAGCTGATCTTAACATCACAACAGCAAAATGCCTTTTTGCTCTGCATCAGTGTGGTCAAATCTGCTCCCTYGTTGTTTTCAGAAACATTAAAAAAGAGTATGAATCTTCCAGGSACTGAGAGAACACAAAAAAATCTTAACCTATTTAAAAATTATTTATTATAATCTTGTGTAATRTTACTACATTTCTCTTAGTCCATCCAATAGTGGAAGCACTGCCTTTATTTTGCTGTCAAATTACAAATTAATTTAAACAATATGATTGTTCCTCTGCTGTTTACCATTCCCACCTTGAGATAAAATTTGTGGAAGCCACGGGAGAAATTCTAGTAAAGGTCACTGGCCTAATCATAAAATGCCTTTAAAAATTTTATGATCCTTTAATGGAGTGSAGTATGATAATTCCTCCTGGCAAAGATCTAGCTCTGGAACAAAACATTTTGAGGAAACACTGCAACTTTGGCACAGCAGTTCTTTTCCCCAGGTTTGCATGTAGTACCATGGTGGCAGTGACCAGCCAAAATGCTTTGATCATTTGGAAAAAATGTGATGCACAAATGAAGCAAGAAAGAAGTAAATTTTACCTCTGTGGAGGAGGATAATGATTTCAACAAGGCAAACTCACATAAAGGAAAAAAAAAATGCCTAAAATACATTTGACGTTCAAACAAATTGTGTTGAAATACCTTCACTTTATTTGTGAAGTAACTGGCTTTTTCCATTGTACCATGAAGGTTGAATTTCAACAAATCCTTAATTTTTCCTGGTTGATGGAGATGGTGGGAATACCAGACTGGAAAAGCCATGGTGTTCTCCCCTTTTCTCCTCTTCCTTGCTGGCATTTTCCCATGCAAATTCATCTTCAACACCTACTTCAAAAATATGGATGAACATCAYAAGCTAAATAACAGGTGTGACTGAATTTACGTCAGAAGTGAGCATGTACAAAGCCTAATTTTTATAAACCACTTTGGTTTTAGGCCAAAAGTCCTGTTTTTTACAGTCTGGTGGAAATCTTCCGAGTGGCGAATTGTTCCTTCCGACGTTGAGCTTTGACAGGACCGCGTTTCCAAGGTCTGAAAAAACGTTGTGTACCTGGCCTTTCCACTTCGCTGACACTGCAAAAGTGGAGGCTGCTATCATTTCCTTAAAATGAAGTGGGATTCTGGACATTTGAGGGGATGTCAGGAAAGCTCTGGGCTGTACATCCTGTGCAGTAGGCCGTTAATCAGCCAACAAGCAGAGGCTACGCGGCAGCTCGCCTCTTTCCTCCTCCACTTCCTTCTGCAGGGAGCTCCTGCTCCATGTCTCCCAACAACCCTCAGGAATGTGCATTTCTGTTGGAACCCTGGATGCTGAAAATTTTTGTTTTTCTGTGTTAAAAGGTGCTGACCCTCAAGCAAGCACCACATTCGGTCTGAGGCCTTAGAACAGACATTGAGTGACAGCACTGAGATTGTGGGTGTGTGGTTTGATAAGAAACATATGATCTCACAGCGTGAAAAATTTAGATTTAAGATTTTAGTATACAGTGATGTGTGTGAGCCAAGATGGAGAACTTAAGGCATTGTCTGAGCCCTTCTTTTCACTTTCTTCTTCACCTTCTTCTTCATGAGTTTGAGCAGTTTTTGTGACTGGTTAGAAAAGTCCACGATGCGGACCACAAGTAGTTGGTTATTTGGTTTAAAGTGAAAATAACTTAGGTGGCATTTCATAATTGGGTGATTTGTCCTTGAAAAGACGTGGTAGAGATAGAGAGGGGGCTCCATTTTGTGCTCAGTTAGCTGGTGTGCAGAACTCACCACTTGTGAGACTGTAATGTAGGTAAGAATTAATAAACACCTGAGTCTAAGAGGAAATTCATCTCTCGTGCATTCAGTCCCTGGCTAAAAGCAAGGCTGAAAGGAAGCCTAAACCCTGGCACATTTCAAGTCCTGCCAAAGGGAAGTGCAGCAGTTTGACAGCAGCAGCAGATATCGTGAAGGTTGGGGGGTGGATTTTTTTGTTTGTTTTTTTTTTTGTTTCTCGAGATGAGCCTTTCCGTTTGCGCTTGAAGTTTTGCTTGATTAATGTATTCATTAGAGAGGAGTGACGGTAATGATTAAACAAAAACATCTTCAAAATGCAGAGTTCATCTCCAACCCGTTTGGTTTTGTTGCGCRCAAAATTGGATTGGCATTGCATCCTGCACAGCAGGTACTCCACTTGAAATCAAAGACAGATGCTTTTATAGGATTGCAAAGGATATCTTGAGGGGTGGAGGAAGAGATTGGGGTTGGGGGGCTTCTGTTGCTTTTTCTTGTTACTTTTTAGTAATAATGGTGAATAAATAGCAATAATACTGCTGTTTTGTCTGCCTTGAGCACTAATAATCTTGTTTGCTTACAATTAAAAGGAAATAAAATCTTCATTGTAACTTGAATTCTGAACAAATCAAGGATACTTARCTGAGATTCTTTCCCTCATAAATAACTAATGGCACCTCAGTCTGTTTGAATTTTAATGCTAAATGGCTCTGAATGAAAATATTTGACTGCTGAGTCATGTCAAGCTGCCACACTTTTTTTTAATTATCTGACTGTATGTCTTTTAAGAGCTTTACAAATTACTGAAGCCCAATCTTTGCCCAAACAGAAACCTAGTGAGAGAGCTGCAGCTTGCAGAGGATTGAAGCTGGTTAAAATAAATGCAATTGAAGCAATTGAAATGTCTTTTGAAACAGAGGTCTCAAAGATTGAGTTGAGCTGAGCTGCTGAAGGTACTGATCTCCCTCAAATTCACCACTGCAATGAGAGGGGAAGGTCTAGGGTCACTTCCATGGCTCAGGCAGGACCTTCCAGTCAAAATTCTCCTTTGGGCTGCCATTTAGGAGAGAAGGTGTGATCTCTGCCATTTGATAACACCACTCCATGCTGTTTGAGTTTCCTCTCAGCTRTTGGTAAACGCTTTCTGTTTTCCATCATGAGAATCATGACTGCCCTGGACCCCTGTTTGGGGTTTAATACCTGGTTTCAGTCTGCTGGCTGGCTTGACTTGGTCATTCACGAGCATCAAGGTGTGCCTGAAGGTTGGACTCAATGGTCTAAGAGGTCTTTTCCATAGTATGGTTGGATCTATGGAATTTTTCAACCATGTAAAATCCTAGYATTGCCATAAGGTTTTGTTTATTATTGTTATAGGGTTTGGGTTTTTTACCTTTCCTACATTTCACCTGTCATGTATATGATTTATGGGAGACAGGACCTAAATTTAGATTTTTATGATAAAACCAAAGTAGGGTCTGGCATTTTGTCAGATGATTTTACTGCAGCAGAAAAATCCTGAAGTCTAGAAATCTGCTAGTAATAATTATTGCCCCCCAACTCTTACCTGACTTTGTTTTCAAAACTGATTGCTACTGCAGATTTAATACTGAATTTTTCTTTTCAGGTTTGCCTAGCACTAAATTCATCTGTATTCTATATTAACTCCTAGGCTGGTAGAGTGAGTTCTTGATGGGTATTGGTTTGGTTTTCATAATACAGGATCTTAACCCATACAGTTCACACAGGCTGGACCAAGGGAATAAATCAATAAGCTKCTGTTGCACATCTGTGGTCCTGCTTAAGAAATAAACTTTGCCACTGAAGCATATGCAAAGCAATAATTATTTATTTTATAGTAACTCCCTCATTCCAGTCTTAAATCAAACTACAGATTCCAGAGGAAGCYATTCTGAAAATGAATAGACACCTGCAAAGCAAAAATACAGGTCAAGATTCACAGAGGTAAATTTTCTAATTCCAATACTTTTGCATGAGAGTAACTTTGCTTTTTTTTCTGCCTCCARTATTGGTACATAAGCTCTTTAATTGGCTGAGATTTTAAAGAACACTCTAATCAATGTTTGCTTCCCATTGAACTTTTGAGAGAGAGATTTGTGATGCATTCTCTTAAAATCATGAACAGAAAAGCAGTTTGCTTACTCAAAAACAGTATCCCATTGAAGAAAGATGTGGTGTTTATCATTCAGCAATCAACTTAATTGCCTTCCATTATGAAATTGGCTTGGGTTTTTGGGTTTCCGCCATAACAGTTTTTAATAGCACAGATGAATTTTTCATAGAATGAGAATGAAAAAAAGTTCCAAAATGCTGAATTCAAGGATACATTTCTCCACTGTGCATTCTTCCGTGCTCCTGCTGGAAATCATCGAGTCATATGTTGTTATTGCTTGTCAGAAGACCCATCCAGATGGGAAGTCCTTCTATTTTATATTAGCAGAGGCTGTAGGGAGCCAGAAATAGGGAAAGTGGAGACAGCCTTGCCATCTTCCAAAACTGAACACAAGAGGAACATAATCACCCTCCCATGAGAACTTGAGAAGTTTTACTTATTCCTTACTTYAGTAGCTCAGTTTTATTTGTAGAGTCGTCCTACAGTGAGCCTTGGTCTGCTTTTTAATGCTCCTTTTCTCTGTTGTAGGGGGAGTATCCAAGAGGTCAGGCACTTCTTCTCATATGGGGAATGATGATGGCCCCAGCAGATCCAGGAACTAAAAGGAAAAGTAAGGAACCAAATCCACAACACCCTGTTGGTTTGGGTGGTTGTAGGGATGCAGATCAACAGACAGACTTGGGCAGTTTCTTTCTCAAATTTTTTTTTTCTCCTTTTCCCTTTGCTTTTTCTGCTTTCCTCTGCTTGAGAACCCCATGGTCCCTCTAACGCTGGTCTGAGCCCTTATTAACTGCAAAAATTATATCTTAGGGGGCAGCAGAAGTGACAGAAGCAGTGTGGGGGCTTTCCTTGAGGCTCTGCTTAGGAGCTTAGCGAGGTGATGTCACTAAGTATCTGGAAAAAAAAACCCCAAACCAACAAAATCTTTACTTTTAGGRAGGTGGAGAGCTTTTTAAAGACAAAAATGTGTAGCTCTTTCAATATGTCTCACCTTAATGCAGTAGGGTCCCTTTCCTATTGGTACAGAGAAAAATCTTCTCTGAAAGGTTTTCCACACTMGAAGATCTGCATTGGTTTATGCTGATTTAAGTGTGACCAGTTGATGTTTGATTGTAGCACAGCTTTTTAATTTTTAAAAATAATTGGAATAACCCCTTAGCTTTCTGGGCTGGAAATCAAATTTTGGCTCGCTGTTATATTTTGCTGCAGGATCTGGTCTTCATAAATGGCATTTCAGTGCATATTTCATTATTGATTTCTGCCTTTCTTGACTCCTGAGGTCTGAATATTAAAATATCACTAAAGTTAATTTCTAGAGAGATTGAGGACACTTTCTAAAAAGAAACATTTTGAGAATGATGTAGGATTRAAAAAAAAAAAAAAGCAACAACACATCTTTTCAGTGCTGCTTCTGCTTTGTGAGCATTGATTTCCTGGTTGGATTTGTTGATTGGATTGGGTTTTTTACCTAGGTATTTTTAATGCAATTTTTTTAATACCACTGATTTTCATGGCTGTTATTGTTAGGTGATTACAGAGGCATTTAAAAACCATTTCTAAGAAAACTTTTAATTTCCTCATCTCTTGCATGTTAACTGCWGTGATGAGAGCAAATGTTGCTATTGAATTTCATGGTCTTTCTTCCAGAAAGAAGAGAAAAAAACTGAAAGCTTTACTGGGAGAATGTTTTAAGGGGTTTTGCTGGGTATTCTTTTTTGGGAGATGGAAGAAGAATGAAGAAAATAGATGGACATTTCAGAATCTGTGTTTGTCTGCATTCCTCCAAAAATTAATTCTGAAACTAAAGTACTTTAGGACTCTTATAGTCKAGGGAAATCAGACTGGTATCCAAAACACATTAGTGGATGCTGACTTCTTCCAGTGGTAGCTGCTGGTGTGTGCTTGTAGCTGTCAGGAGATCATGTGGATGCATTGTCTGATAATAGCTGTATTTTTTACCTCCCTGTCAGATTTGAAAGGCTGAATTGATGGCGTGAGTGGTTTGAACAGGATGGATGTGGATGTGTGCAGCCTGTCTGTCAAGGAAAGCTGGAAATGTATGAGTTAATTCTATATTGTTTTGTGGTAGGGTAAATTTTTAATCACGTTGCATGTACACTTTTTTTTTTGGTGAAGGAAGTAATTGATATTTGGGACACAGAGGGGATGTAAATATTTTATTCGGTCTCCTAAAAATAAAAGGAGTCATGAGGGTTTCTTTCATGAGCTTATATGTTTGTAAGTTTAAGATGAAGGAATTTATTCATGAATGTTGGGATGCAAAAATACCATCAGCAACAGCAGCTGCCTAAATCAGTTGAGACAGTAGTGACTTACACAGTTTTGTTTTATATCTGCTTTTACTTTTGAGGGCAAGGAAGCTTGTGAACACTCACATCCCTGAAAACAAGTAAAAACCTCAGTAGGTGGTGACACACCTCCTTTTGCTTCATTTACTAAATCCCATCACCAGTTCCTGCATTCCCACCCCTCTTGGGCACGGATGATGTGGTACAGAGTTACTGATATGAGCTGCAAGAARAGTCTGGATTTTTTGGAAGGAACTTATTTTCTGAGGCACTAATTGGTCCTTCCTTAACRGAGCARAAGTGGCCCAAACCAACTGCATCATACATGGTGTTCTTTTCTCTAAAACCACATCCCCTGGGGCTTTTCTAAGGCTGAGAAACCTTGTTATGCTGAAATCATGAGTGGGGTTTCAGGACACTGATGTGACCATAGCATTATGTACTGAATGTGGCTGTAAGTTGTTTTTTGAGGTTTTGTATTCAGGTATTCAAAAACACGAAGGCMTCAAAGTGGCAGTGTTTTATTTAGACACAGAGATGAGAGAGATGCTCCTGGTTAGATGCAAGGGGTGACACTGCTGGACATTGCCTGGGCAGGGAGCTTTGTACCCACCACCAGGCTCTGACTCTGGAAAAATGTGATTAAAGCAGGAAGTGTGGGGAAAAAAACCCCACTTGGCTATGTTTCTCTTTTTATTAAGAAATTATCTATTAATAATCCCCATAAGAATCTCTGCATGTGCAAATACAGTGGGACAAGCCCCAGTCTGATCTGGAGAGGAAAGGTGGGATGGGTGCAGGTGTGCTGGAGAGATGTTAGAACCCTACTGAATGCTGTTGGCTGGGTCTTGTCAGCCCTGTCCTCTGAACTCAAACCCTGATTGGTTTAACAGATGATAAATCCAGAATTGTTTTGAAAAACTCACAACAAGCAAGTCTTAAAGATTCTCTAAATCTGATCAGCACATTGCATTGTCCTCATTCCTATTTATCCAATTTTGATAATGCTATAATTGGCCCCTCATGAAAATATTTGGCTTGAAATCTGTGTTTTAGCATCAGGAGTTTGGTATTGTGGTTGTTTGGGGGGTTTTCCCCCCTCTCTCTTTGCTGCTTGCTGCCATTTGAGCACAGCACGTTGTCTGCCTGTGGAAATATAGATTGGGTGATCTGTCTCTTTTAGACCATTCAGTGATGAAATTTCTACTGTACCACTTTATTGTGACATTACTTGACTAGATAAAGCCATTTTCTGTCTGAGCAGGGAGAGAAGCTGGCGGTGTCTACATAAATCGTGCTACTCATTTCATGCTGAGACAGGGGTTCCCAAAGGGAGATCCTCTGGGACACGTCCCTCCTCAACAGAAAAATAAACAGAGGCACAGCCTGTTTCTGGAAATGGAGCTGATCAGYTTTATAATGTTGCTGTTATTACAATGAACAGCCATTGCAGTTTAGTTTAACAGGTATCTCAACAGCYATTAAAAAGTAAAGCACATGTGAAAGAAATGCAGCATCCTCCTGCTCCCTCCTTTCCCCAAAGCACTTGGCATCACCCTTGGACTCCAATTGCARGGGAATGACTGCATATCTTATAATAATGTAATGTGGGTTTGTTCATGCCAAAATTGCTGCTTTGTCTGGCCCATTTGAATRCCATTGTCCAATCTTAGAGTGAGGCAGCTCTCAGATCCGTTTGTGAAAGCAACAGCTTTTAATAGCTCTGTATTTCATGACCTGCTCAGCCCTAGATCCTAATGTGCTTCACAAAAATAAGGTAAAATTCTTATCCTTGTTTTGCAGATGGAGGACTGTGGTCTTTAGAGATAGATAACTGAATAGGGGAGAGCTGGAYGGGATTTCTGGCAAAAGCTATTTTTTGTCAGGAAACATTGATTCATTAAAGCTCTTTTGCAGAAGCATATGCTTTGATGAAACTGCTGGCATGAAGTTTTCCTGAAGCGTGGGACAGAATTTAAAGGCAGATTTTCTGTGCTGGCAGAAAAGTGAGCACGGACTTCCCTCCGTGGTTGCGAGGGGCCCCTGGGTCACTCAGCTGGGCTGTTCAGCCCCTGCCACAGCACCAGCGTCCTCCACATCCCTGGGGGTATCCAGGGATGCCTTCTGCTCTCCCCTCCAGRTGCTGAGACCTCTCAGTGTGGTAGGCAATGGCCAAAGGGCTGATTTTCCAGAGCCAGCTCTGAAATACCTGTGTTCTGGCTTTGTATTCTTGCTAAGCAAACACCTGGAATATCTCTGGGGTCAAATGCAAAGCAATGTAAAGTTGTACAGACTGAGAAGTTA
>CADDXX010000424.1:176706-191016 GCA_902810485.1 Alauda arvensis | reverse complement strand
TTTGCTTGACAGAGAAAATGGTTTGCTTTGTTCTGTCCTACTGGTAGTTACTGGGAAGAAACTCCTGATAGCATCCTAGGAATCAGCAGCTCCTGGTATTGCTGGTGAGGCTGTGTGGACACCCTTTCTGCTGTTCTGAGCCTCTAGAAGGAGGCTGTTCCTCTTCTGGTGGAGTCCATCTGCAATGAGCAGCCGCAACTCTGATAACAACATTCTGCTCTTCCTCGGTCACCASAACTCAACTCAAAATTCCCTTTCAGAGCCGGAGACAGCCCGATGTGCCTGAGCAGTGGGTAGGAGAGGCAGTGTTTCTGCAGCTGGGGGAGCTGGAGATCTGACAGACTCGGTGATGTGCCCACTGTCACACGGGAGGGAGGGAGGGCTGCTGAGCAGCAGAGACTGAGAGCAGAAGTGTCTGCTCCTTCAGCGTGCAGAGCTCACCTGTGCTCAGCACTGCCCCGCGGGGCTCCCCGTGCTCCCTGCCCTGCCTTGCCCACATCCCCACCTGCAGGCTCAGTCCTCCAGGAAGAAAATAACACGTGAAAAAAGAAAAAAAAACCTACCTCTTCTATCATAGCTGGTTTGGGGTTCTTTTTTAAACACAGCCCTTTCATATGTTTTTCTTTTCCTTGTTTTCTGTGTGTGTGTGAGCCCACTTTGTTTTCCAGCTCTATCCAAAATACCCAGGACTGTGTAGTCGGCTGATTGGTGTCTTCTGGGGTCTTTTCTCCTTTGATAAAATGCTGCTGGCTGTTCTGTACCTGCTACTTTATATCCTTCTCCCTCTCATATATAGCTACCTATATCATATGGAAAGGATCAAACAGTTTTGATTTTTCCCAATGATACTGAGAAATGCAATATTTATCACAGGTTACTTGCAGAGAAGAAGAAAGGAGAATCTAAGAGTGTTCCCTTCAGCTGTTTTTCTGTCAAGGCACGGTGTATGTCCCAGTCCACTTGTTTTGCTCAGTGTGTTAGTTCTGCACACTACCAGTTGTAATGCAGCAGGACTGATAAAGTTGGTTGCCTATTGGCCATGTGAAGGAGGAAAAACAACCAAAGCTGGTTGTTAGTTATCCCCACTAAAGTGCTAAACAAATCTCCCAGCAGCTAAACTCCCTTCCCTCTTTATTACTGACTGTACCTTGTAAATCAAATATTTATTAACTGAAAACAGCTTTGTTCACTGAGTGATCTTGCAAACACGGGACAAATTCACCACAGCTGGCTGGTGGCCAATTGCTCATTCAGGCTGCTCAAGGAAATCGGCCTGGTGGAACGACAAACTCCGTGATGATTTTTCTTCCCCCCCTTCCCCACTTCCCAGGGACAAACCTCTCCCATCACTACTTTGTCTGCCATATTGACCTCTCACAAAAACTGTCTGAATGAGGCCACTGCTCCCCTTTTAAAGAGGACTTTATTTTTTTGTTGTGCCTGCGTGGAAACGCGGAGCGAGGCGGCGGGAGCAGACACGGGAGCTGCTCCCATTAGCATATCGGCTCTGTCACACGGTGAAACGAAAAGATCCTTTCAGCAGCTGTTTCTGATCATCTCCTGCTGTCTCCTAGCTTCGTGTTCATCTGTGGGGGTCCCCAACAGTCCGACTTGCAGCGAGCTTGAAGCCCTTGGATGTTGAGGGATGACAGGATGCCAAAGAACAAAACCCAACTCGCGCTCGCTTTCCCTTCCTCCGCGAGTGCTGCCGGAAAACTTGAAAGATCCTCGCGTCATCCCAGGCTTTGCCTTTGGTTGCTGTAATGAAAGTGATTTGCTGTCCGTTGTCTAATAAATATCCCCCGGAATGACAGCGCAGTTGTGCTCTTTGCCTGAAAGGGGAGGCAGAGAACAAGCAGGAATTGCAGGCGTTTAAGAGAGGCTCTCCAAGGAGTTTTTTGGGGACACTGATTCCCCTCCCTGCTGCATGCACATGCATTGCAGTAAATGCACGCAGCAGGCTGGGCATCAGCAGCAAGGCCATTTTCAGTGGCTCATTTGGGGCATCAGGATCCACACACTGTGCCCCGAAGTTTTGCTCAGCAACTCCGCACCGATGTTCATCAGCGGCGGTTGCGTTGATTTCACTGGTTGTTGCCAAAAGGGCTTCAAATGTTAATAACGTGTTGTGTAATTATCTTTGTTCGGTCTCCCTTGGACTAATTTGAGGGATTATCAAGCAATTCTCTCCTCACAGCAGCACTTTCACCCAGCCTGCTCCTGGGTGTGTGTTCTGTTCCCCCTGGTACTCGAGGGCTGCTCTCCTCCGGTGGCTTGGGAGGTCCTGCAGCACATTTTCCTGGAGAGCAGCAGGAATCCTCAGTCCTTCTGCAGCACTGTCCTGGGGTGACTTTATTATTTCTGAATTGTATCCCCATCCATCTGTTCAGCCCAGAAATAAGTTTTGCACCTTTAAAACTAGATCTGAGAGTGGTGGGGGGGAGAGGGAGAAGCAGTTGTATTCAAAAACATAGAGATAAGAGCTTCAGCTTTCCTTCTCACAGACTGTGCTGTCTGCAGCATGGACAGGAGAGAGCTCTCCTTTGCTCTTAGGTTTTTTAGCTAGCTGAGGCAGAAAAGTTCCCCAGACAGCAGCTTTTCTTTTACCTGAACTCATCAGCCCTGGTCCAGACTGGAAACCCATAAAAACACTCGGAGCTCACACCTGTGAGGGCCCAGGATGGCATTTTCCWGCACAGGAGGGACTGATCAGGGACTGAGTGAGCTGAGCTACCCCCCATGAAAAGGACTTTTTGAATTTGCCATCTCTTCAGAACAGCAAGAAGTTCCACTGTCTAATATTATTCTCTTCTTTATGCTTGTGAATACTTTGCCTGTTAAATGAACAGGGTTTTTTCCACTTTTCTCCAAGGAAGTCTTTTCCCAAACCAGTCGTGGAGAGGGGGCCACTTGAATTTGCTTTCTAGAGGAACCCCTTTGGAATTTTCTTCCCAAATTTGCCCTAAAGCAGGACAAGCACTTAGAGAAGCCCTTGGGCTCTGTGTGACTGCAGCAGCAGTCTCATTTTTATACCTTTGGATAGTCAAAGATAGATATACTCTGTCTTTAATCACTTTGCCAAGCTGGAAATATTTATATATTTATAAAAAAAAAGAAAAGAAAATCTACATTTTATATTTGTGACAAGATGCATGAGCCTTGCTGAGCAAGAAGCAGCTGCCAAAACCCACAAATCTCAGTGTTAATTTTACATCCACCAAGCAGGGGTGATAYATTTTATAAGTGTGCATGAACAAGATGGTCATCAGGGACTGCTTATTTAGATAATAAAAGAACCACAAAGTCCCTGTTAGTTAGTTTGTTTTTTAAATTCACTTTTAATGTGTGTAAACTATTGTCTTGAAAGGTCCCTGGATACAGAGCAAGAGTGGAGGAGGGAAAAGCAAGAAATCCATAGAAAGCTGCTCCCAGAGCTGTTGTGAATGCCCACCCCACACCCAGTTACTGGTTAACTGGACAGGATGGACTCAGCCTGATGCCAGATCCCTGAACCTGCCCCATCTGCTGAAGGATGTTTGTCTTGCCACAGGTACTGATGGATGAGGATGGGATGGGTCTCATGCTGTGTAAAACACAAGCACCAAAAGATCAAAATGCTAAAGTTATTGTTTGCCTTTCCTGAGTGACAGCGTTATTCTGCAATTCTGAAGTTTCAGATYTTTCCACTCTGCCCCAAGACATCTGTGGGCTACTTAGAAAATGTTTTGAGGAAAATCTTGGGCTCAAAATTGTGTCCAGAGCAATCTTGTGTTTACAACCCTTGCACCCTTACCCAGAAATGCACTTTCAAATCTTTGCCTGCTTGCTCCAGACTGGATATCTGATTCCAGATTAATGTAGAAATGAGAGCATTCTTACCAAAACCTTTGTGATTGCCATGAAGTAGTGCTTTGTCATTAAAAATAAAAATTGAAACATTAATTAATTACAAAATCCAAGAAAAAGAAGACAATAACCAGTTCCTTGCTTTGTGTATCATACATGGTAATGCATTTCTTGTTAATGGGAATAGGCCTTGTACTGATACCTTAAGCCAGCCATCAGATCTAGGTTTGCTGCACTTCTCACAAGAGTGTTTATTTGCTTCTAATTTTTCTGATATTGCATTTTATTCTTTAAGGCTTTKCATTTTTGATGCTGGTTTGGGGTTTTGGTTTGTTTGTTTGGGTTTTTTTAATTTTCATTGAACTGGTCCTGATTTTCCAAATAGACACTGACAACAGAAGGCACCAAATGCAGGGACCCATTTACTTTTGCAGTGTTTTRGGTAAAAGGATTTAGGCTGAAGCAGAGACAACCTAATTGTTGTAGTTTGAAAGTAATTTAAACATGAATAACAATTGGGTCCCTGATTTTTTTCAGCCAATCCGTTAAGACTACATGATTTATTCTTTCAAATTCTTCTTTATCTCTGCCTATATTTATTATACAACCAGGTTATGTCCAGTTTGCACCTGACTGACCCCAGGAAATTAATCTAATTTGCTGTCTGTAAATAAGGGGGTGAAGYTTGCCTGGAGGCTGGGGGAGAGGGGTGAGCAGAYGTGTGATGRGGGGTCTCTCACCCATGTMAGTGAGGAGAAACACTTTGTTTGGGCGTAAAAAACAAAACAGAGGAAGCAAGCCTTTCCTACTAACTGGTTTCTAAGTGTTATTTATTCCTCTTGTCTCCAGATTCACTCACACCTCTGGGAGCACAGCACTCAGTGAGGCTTTGGCTGCACATTCCTGGCCAGTTGCAGTAAGTGGGGTTGACCCTGTGCTGGATTGGGTGGGGGACCCAGCCCAGCTGAAAAAAAAAAAAATATCACTGGAACATGGTGGGAAATGGTTGTTTTAAAACCAAATCAGGTCCCAGAAATGTCCAGCAGCACAAAAGGGGATGGGATGAACCAGGAGGTGACCTCACAGTAATTCCACTCACTCCCAGCTGAGCATCAGGGCTAGCCCAGGAAAACTTYCTGAGCATCTCTCTCTCTTCATTCCACAGGCAGCCAGGCTGTTTTCCTCCCATGAGGAGATGGGAGAAGGAGGGGAAGAATGGCACTCGTGAAAGGAGCGCTGTGCCCCTGACAGCTTGCAGATGCACGGGAAACAAGGTTGGCAAAAGGCAGCATTAGGKGTTCCTGCTGCCAGCTAATGGTGTCCAGTCAGGTGGGTGAGCCCAACAGACAGATAGTAATGGATTAGCTGTACCAGAGCAAATGCYTTCTTGGCAAGTAACCATTTGCAACCTACCGTGCTCTTCCACCCAGAATTTTCCTRCTTAATTTCCTGACTAACCACTGTCCTAGCACCACCTAGTGTCCAGCCTGGCGTTTCAGACGTCCTTAACGTGGGAATTCCAGACATCTGTGGCCTAAAGAGCCTTCAGGGGGATTTTCTTGGGTTTTTTTAAGCTAACATGGACTCCTACAGCACATTCAGAAAAGCCTACAGTTGTGAAATAATGCTTTTAGTTCCAAATCCTCCCATTACTTAGCATGACTGTCTTCTCTCAAATGTCTGAAATCCCTTTGCATAGAAAAGGGCAGCAATTAAGAACCTTTCCTGATTGGGATGTTAAAATTTTCACTTTCAGAAGGGGTATCTTGGCAGAATAAATGAGGAACACAGAGGTATTACGAAGGGACTTCATGAAAGATGCAGATTCTTGGATGTCACTGGCATGGCAAGACAGTGGTTAAAATTTTGCTGCTTAAAAGCCCTGGCTCATTTCCAAGAGGATGGAGAAATGGAGAGCAGAGCGTGCCACAAAGAACAGCAAAACGAGACCATGGTGTGCCTGGCAATCTGAGCTGGCGTGCAAAGAAACTGAAATTACTGCAAAGTGTCCTATTTCTCATGGAGTCAGAAGCACAGCAGGAATGTTGGCACTCCCAATTCCAGCCTCCAAGCAGCATGTATCATTACAACTTATTGCCAAACTCTTGGTTTATTAGCACTACAGAGCCAGGAGTGTGCATTCATATCCCTTCTGTCACATTGCATCCACGGGGTTAAGTCTCACAGTTTGCAAAGTGGAGCAGACTAATTATCATCCATAAGAAATGACTAAAATCTGACAGTCACATGTCTCCTGGGAAGGACAACCCTGGAGATGTCAACGAGGGGGAGAAAAAGGAATCACTTTGGGGAAAACTTTCCCAAGTTTTCAGCAGTTCTGGTGGTGTGTGCTTTCCCCTGGCGTCTCACAGAAATCCCAGGCAGCTGAAACAATTTTGATGGATGTGTCTCAAGGGCCAGTGTGTGTGTGTGTGTGACTGTCACCACCACTGCATGTGTGTGAGTGTCACAACCTCTGCATGTGTGCCACCATCACCATATGTATGTGGCTGTCATCACCACTGTGTGAGTGTCACCATCACCAGTGTGTGTGTGTGTCACCACCACCACTGAGTGAGTGTCACCACCACCTCTGTGTGTGTTTTACTGTCACACACCACTGTGTGAGTGTCACCACCACAACTGTGTACGTTTTACTGTCACCACCACCAATGTGTGAGTGCCACCACCACCTCTGTGTGTGTTTTACTGTCACACACCACTGTGTGAGTGTCACCACCACAACTGTGTACGTTTTACTGTCACCACCACCAATGTGTGAGTGCCACCACCACCTCTGTGTGTGTTTTACTGTCACACACCACTGTGTGAGTGTCACCACCACAACTGTGTACGTTTTACTGTCACCACCACCAATGTGTGAGTGCCACCACCACCAATGTGTGTGTTTTACTGTCACACACCACTGTGTTGAGTGTCACCACCACCACTGTGTGAGTGTGTGGCTGCCTGCTGGCGCTGCCTGCTGTGGGACCAGCCCCAGCTGCTCATACAAAGGCTCAGCACAGCCATGGCCACTGCTTCATCTCCTCTGGAGGGCTCTTCCCAGTGTCCCCCTTCCCTGCCGAAGGGGAGCCCTGCTCCCTGCCCAGTCACACCCCACCAGCTGTAGGGACAGGGGGATGTTGCAGGAGACTCCAGTTCCGTGGTTTGCCCCAAGCTCAGGGGCTGTGTTTCAAATGAGGGCTGCTTTTGAAACAGATCAGCAGAACAAATTTTTAGAAGAAGCAGAATTAACTTCTGAAAGGGCCTTTTTTTTTTTTTTTTAATAATAACAATGGACTTTGGAGAGGAAGACAAAGAGTCACATGAATAACGTGTGCCCCTGACAAAGAGAGGATCCTTTCAGGGGTTACCCAAACCCCGAGCAGCTGCTGAACACCCTGGTGCTTGCTGATGTGAAGACACTCCACCTGAAGATTGTCACTTCACTAATGGCATGATTGCTGAGATTTTGGGTGGGGATTTGTCCTAACAGATGTTTTTCTTCGTTTATTTTTTTTTAATTATTCCTGATGCTTTTACCTATCAAATTGCAGACTTCTTCAAAGGAAAAGGAATAAGCAGTTGTCATAACAACAAAGCTCTTCATTACCACAGGAACCTTTGACAGCTTTATTTAAAACATTAAAAAAAATAAAAGAAAAATCCAACCAATTATTTTTATCAGTCTGATTCATGTTCTTCTTAAACAGATTACAGTGTGTTCTCTAGCAGTTACACTGTGAAGGGAGTATGGCATGAATATTTATGATAATGTAAAGTTTGGGGAAAAAATTAAAAGTGAGTTTGTTGTCTTTATGAGCTTCCTGTGGCAACAGTTCACCTTGCCTTTTAATTAGAGGATACGATGGGAAATTTAAAGGTGGAATCTTTCTTTTTTTCTCACATTTGTAAAGCAAAATGATCATAGCATGAAATAAAACACTGAGTTAGTCATTCATGTGTTCTGGAAAATTATGTCTTCCATTTTTCAAGCCAAAAAAAAGGATATTAGCATCCTGAAGCTAGAAGGGGAGTGATTTGTTTGTTAAGAGGTGGAGATCCTTTGCAAAGTTTAGAACTGACTCCTGTTTTTAATTCCCAGTTCCCTGAAGCTGGAAGAGAAGAGAATGAAAGATCAACCATTACTGTCCCATCKTACAGAAGAGGAAGGTGCAGGGAGGTGTTGTCCACAGCCCCTCCACTCCCAAGAAATAAATAGCCTGTTTGATGGGAAGTGTGACTTTCTGGGGCAGGAGGAGCAGGAGGCTGATCTGGGGACAGAGCACTGCCTGGCCACAGGAAACAGGAGCCAAAGAGTCCTTGCATTTTTTTCACACAAAAGAGGTAAATAGCTTCAACTTCTTCCTGTTTAACTTGCACACTCAAATTTGAAAGATGCTTTTCTGGATTTCACATTCTAATTCTTAGGCTGAAATAAAGGCTAAATGCCTTTCATCTGTTCAATTCATTTGTRGTATCCTTAGCAAAAGGATTTTATTTTTTTTTTTTTTTAGAGCAAAGTGAAGGGTAATAGTGGAATTGTTAAACTCGTACCCTTAAAATAAGTCACATTTGTCCTCAGTTTGAACAGTGATGTTTCTTGCTGGGCGTAATCAACAACTTAATTCTCTCCCTAAGCCAAGGGAAGAATGAATATCTGCAGAGACCTATCATTCTGTCTTCCATCCATAAAAGAATATAACAAGCAGCTGTTGCATTTATCTTAAGAAGACGATAACTGTAAATTGCCTCATCTCACAGGCACTTCTCCTGCAGATGTCCACAATTCCTCCATCAAGAGGATGACCATGAAAAGCAGGGAAAATCCCAAATACATCAGGTCAGRCTCCTCTCCCACAATAATAGATTACTTCACCTCAGATATGTTGCTGCCCTATTTTCTGCCAGTTTGGGGGCAGAGAGGTTTTTATTTACCTTTAAAAAAAAACAGGCTGGCCACATGCAGCAGAACTTGTTTTCTCCCTGAACTCAGGGGATGGGGGTGCTGTGGGTATTATTTCCTTATTTCCTTCCTCCTCCATCTACCCACAGGCTGGGTTTGATGGCTTCCCTCCGAGGGGGGAACACGGCCCTGGCTCTCCCGTTACACGAGCTGGTGTTGGGAGTTATTATTTAATTATGACAACTCCACACATGCAAGGCACTGCATTAGGAAACACACACACACCATCTGCTAGATCCCAGGATTCAGCTGTGGGCGTACAAGAGCTGGGTGTTATGAGCATTAACTTCATTCCAGGAGACCATAAATGCAGGTCTCCTCGCACAGCACTGCCGAGGGAGGCAGCCAGGGGAAGAGCGTTCCTCCATGATATAGCCATTACWGCTCCAGCAAGATGTTAATTTTTACARTAAATAAGCCTAATCTTTTTTATGYGGATCRTTTTAGAAAATAAACAGGCCGTTTTTATGAGCTGCTTAGAACCGGGGCYGGGATGGGATTTGTGGGGAGGTCCTGAAAACACTACAAAATGTAAGCAATTTTGAATTCCTGGGGAACTAGTGCACTTCATTATTTCTTGTGGCATTTTTAAATAACTTATAAATGCAACTTTTTTTCATGTTCCAGAGCATTTAGAAAGCAGAGTCATTGCCTGGTGGAACTCAATTCCTGATTACTAAAGAAAGATGACTGCTATCCATGGGCTGAGCTTGTGGTTTTACCACAGCACCTTTCTCTGATTGCTTCTGGAGAACTTGTATGGAAAACAGGAAGTGGGGGAGCTGCTCTGGGAGAGCCTGACCACCTTGGAAGCATTAAATCCCTTGGGCTTCAGYGTGGTCTCCTCYCCTAGCCGTGTCTGTAACTCCAGCAGAGGATAGCAAACAGCAGGAAACTCAGTTCAGGTATCTTTAACCACAGACCTCACTTTTAGAAAGAAAGTAATAATGCAGTTTTGGACCCCTGAGGATATCAGTACCCTGCCTGACGTGGGCTGTGAATGGTAATGTACAATGGATGTGTGATTCTGATGTGAATTGTTGATTAATGTTTGCTGAAGGAACAATGCAGCTGTTGTCTTGAGGATAACAGAGATGTTGCCTTTTTCATGAAATATTAGAGAAAGAAATCATATTACTAGCCAGGGTTAGGCATTTAATATCTTACAYGACTAAATCTCAGGAGGGGACTGATTTTGCCTTCTGGGCAGCCCTGAGATGAATTTATTTGTATGACAGCCTCTGTTTTGACACTAGATATGATATCATGTCCTGGCCAGAAGGTTTCACARATTTGGTGACATCCTGTGAAGGAGATGAATCATTCCAGCCCCAAACTAGCCTGGCTTTCAGAAGACAAACGTGGCCTCCAGGTTCAGCTGCTCCTGTTGACCTTGTGGGCTCAGTTCACTGRTCATAGAATCACAGAATGGTTTGGTTTGGGAGGGACCCTGAAGTTTATCCAGTTCCAACCCCCCTGCCATGGGCAYGGACACYTTTCWATAGATCAGGTTGCTCAACAGCCCCATCCAGCCTGGTCTAGAGCACTTCCAGGGCTGGGACATCCACAGCTTCTCTGGGCAACCTSTGCCAGGGCCTCCTCACCCTCACAGRGAACCTGCCTTGTGTCTGCCTGGGAGCCTGGGTAAGGCTGTGCAGCCTGAGCCTTCATTCCTGTCTTGTAAACAAGCTGATTTCATATTGTTAGGAAATCTCATTTTCTCTTTATCTGTGGAAATGATGCTCAGGCACTGTGGAAAAGGGGATCACATAACCAGGTTAGTTTTGGCTGCATGCAGGCACACGTTGTGTCACTCCATCACAGAAGCATCATCATTTCAACAGCTACAAGTTTATGTAAAACACTTCCATTCCCCGTGGCAGGAAAGTTTTATTAGCACTGTATTCCTCTTCTTGCTATCCACTGAGCCAAGCAGCTGTGTCTCACACTGACAGAAAGAAAAATATAATATCTAGGCTGGCTTTTCTAGTGCAGCCCAAGGGAATTGCTGTGGGTTTTGCCCCACACCTCACACAAGCTCTGCAGGACATGGGATCCCACTGACATCAGGCAGCAGCCCTGGTTTGCCTGTCCAGCTCTGGATACRAGAGTGTTTTGGTGTGGAAAGAACAATGCTCCCTCCACACCCTTGGGCAGAATCACCACGGGGTCTTTAAACTCTGCACCTTTCAAAGAAACCACTTATTTTGCAACATTGGCTTTAAATCAAATTCTAGGGAAAATAGCAAGCATATGAAAACATCATTGTTTCATTTGGTGAGGTAGGTAGAGGTGTTTGTGAGAGTTTTTTTAAAAGGTGTTTTATAATGTAAATACAACCTGGATGAGAAAGAGAAAAATTGTTTTCATCATGAAAGCAACTGTAATTCCCAATTAAACAACTCCTAATAAATGTTGGTATTGTTCAGCCTCCGTGGAGGCCACCACTAACATCACACAGTGTGTAGGCCTCCAAAGCTCTTGTTTGTTTCTAAAGAGATCAGGTCACACCACTCAGTTCCCCCCAATTTATTCAAATCTGTTACTTTATTTCAAGTGCTAATTATCTCTCACAACAAACAGAGCCTTGTCAGCTGCAATTACTGGCATTACAATAGATTATCAACAGAAAAGTGTGTCTTGAAGCAAGAAGTGTTGCCTTGGTTACCAACCCAAAACGCTCCTGGATTGCATCTGTAACCACAATTTCCTGATTGTACCTGAAATGTTTCATGAGCGAGGCCCCTCTTTTCCTCCTAAATTAGYACAGGGCACCATGAGCCAAATTTTACCCTACAGAACTGTGATTTAAATCACAACAGAGCAAGTCTGGAGCCAACGAYAGCATATCCTAAAGGCAAAAGGAAGGGGTTACATTTTGCATGAGTAGAGGGGGATGCATTTTTGCTCTTGCAGTTAGCGTCAGAATAATTCCCGTGCCTTCCTGGCTTSTAAATGAGAACAGGCTCTTGCCCAGCAAAGCAAAATGAAGCAGGTGTGTTTCATGAGGCCCTTCTCCTCCCCACCAAACACTCTGACACGTGCGAAGAGCTGGCACGGGAGCCTTGGACTGCTTGTAAACGCAGCTCTCAGGATGGCTGTGAGTGAGAGAGGGGCTTGATTTGCCTTGGCAGAAGGAGAAATGTCAGCCGCGAAGGAGGCGCGAGTTCAGGCGAGAAGTTGGGAGGTTGGGCGCGTCTCTCATCCTGTGTCACASAGCCAAAAAGCGAAATGCCTCTGCCTGAGAAATGTGTGCTTGTCTTTCATCCCACGTACGGCTGCTTCARGCAGGAGGGAACGAAAGCCGGCGTGGATTCGGCGCTGAAACTTTGTGACCTTGTCACTGCACCAAGGTTCCAGGATGATGAAATTTTGTGACCTTGTCAGTGGCACACGGGGTTCCAGGATGCTGAAACTTTGTGACCTTGTCACTGCACAAGGTTCCAGGATGCTGAAACTTTGTGACCTTGTCACTGCACCAGGTTCCAGGATGATGAAATTTTGTGACCTTGTCAGCTGCACATGGGGTTCCAGGGTGCTGAAACTTTGTGACCTTGTCACTGCACACAGGGTTCCAGCATGCTGAAACTTTGTGACCTTGTCAGCTGCACACGGGGTTCCAGGATGCTCAGGAATGTGTGTCAGCCTCCAAAGGGGAAGGCAGAAAAAGAACTGGGATGCCCAAGCGTTGTTTCCATTAAATGTCAAGTATATCCCAAACTGCAGTCCTACTAAGCACTGTTTATTTGGAGCCCCAGCTTGTGACTCTCAGGCAGCTTTCCTTTTCTGTGCTTTCCAAAAACACATCATAATCGATTGTAATGCACAGATATCGGTTTCCTAGCCTTGAAATGGCTGACCAGCTTTTTGCCTATCTTTATGCCTAAGCCTGATCAAGTTCTCCAAACAATACTTTTGCTTGCCCTAGAGGAATCTAAAAACTTTGGGAATGTTGACCGGTTTGGGTAAAATACGGTGGAAGTCTTTGTTTTCCTTTAAGTTCTTTTATAAACTGGGCATTTTTCTGGCCTCGTGAGTGGCAGGGAGTTAGGACATTTGGCCAGAGAGGAGCCCTGGACCTGTTTCCTCCCCTCTCCTCTCAAGGTGTGGGTCTGAGCTGCCAGGATGGGGCTGCATTTTCCACCCTCCCTTTGGGCAGCTGCACCATGGCACAGGGGAGATTTAGTGGGCAAGAGGGAGGGAGAGCACAGCCAGTTGTGTGCTCGTGGCATTCTGCTTAAAAGATGCTGAGTTCCAGCCCCAGCACTTTCTGTGTTTCRTCTGTGCAAAATCCATGCAATGTAGAAAAGATCATTCCCTAGGAGCATGCACTGGGACCAAACACTCTTGCATGGGTTATGTGTTTGTTACTTATGCACCTTCTTTCTCCTCTCTTCCCAAGCTCCTTGGCTTTTCAGAGGAGCTTCCAGATTCACTCACAGCTGTTATGGCACACAGCACTCCCACACCTGTAGGTGCTGTGCCGTGGTGCTGAGGGAAGAACATGCAGACCTGAGTCCTCTCACAGTGAAAAAAAAGACAAGTCTGGATGTGCTGAGCCTCTTCAAGTGCTGCAACACTGCAAAACCCCATGGGCTGTGGTGGYGAGTGAGGGTGAGCCCAATTTTCCTCTCTGAGTTTCTCACAGGGCTGGATCAGGGGGACTGCTGAGAAAAATAAATCACTGCTGATGGAAATATCACCTTTGAACCAATCAAAAGCCACTCTGAGGGAATATGTTTTTATTTCAGCTTTGGAACCACTGTCTAGGAATAAAYAAGAGGGTTTGGGGGCATTCTGCAGATCATTGGGGGGCACGCTGCAGAGTCTCATCTTCACTCACGTTTTTCATCCCCTCAATTTGCACAGCAGGAGCACTGATTTGTACTCACAGCAGAACTGGTTTCTGTTTATGCAAACCCAAATATAAATATTTCCATAAAGATAAAATTTTAATGCAGGGCTTTATGACAAAGGCTGTTATTTGCAGGCTGCCATTAACAAATCCATGCTGCTGTGGTTTAAATGGAGAAATTTAGAGCTGATTATAAAATGCTGCAATCGGGTGCAGCTATGAAGAAATGATAATACCTGGAGTCAGAAGGTCCTGTTGGGGATAAAAAAGCAGACTGAAGGACTGGAAGCCAGGCTTAGAAGAGCACAGCCAGTGTCTAGAATGGCAGCACCATCAGAAGAGCATCATGAGTTGCATGATAAGGTTCTCCCCCAGAACAGATTTCCATGAGTTAACCCAGGGAGAGAATGGGAACCAATACAGCTCCTCCACAGATACATTTTGGCTGCTTCAAAAATTAATTCATTAATTCTAAATAAACAGAAGTTCGAATAAAAGTAGTCTGCTTTAAGAGAAAGTAACTGGAGCAGAGGGAAGTTGCAAAGCAGCACAGAGAAAAGCCTGGGTACCCAGAGACAGACAGATCAGTCCATTATGCTCTTACTAAAATGATACTCTTCTCATTTTCCCCYWAMYTTKG
>CADDXX010000424.1:158435-176629 GCA_902810485.1 Alauda arvensis | reverse complement strand
CCAGGCCCTGGTGTTTGYTGAGCCTGGCAGAGGAGGAGCAGGAGGAGGAGGAGAGCTGACCATGACGTGTGGCTGCTTGGGATGGCGTGGGCATGAGCAGGATTCTRTGATTCTTCAGATGTGGCATTTGAGTGGCCTTTAATGTGTTTTGCCTGCATGAAGCCAGCCCTGGGATGTGTCTAAAAGGCTCCCCTGCTAGAGTGCAACAGGTTTTGACAACCACCAGTGCTCAGAGGAARGCAGAATGTGTGATTTAGACCATTGTTGAGGACTCTTCCCCTGCAAAGAGAGTTGTCACATTGCAAAATTGTTGAGCTGCATGTAATGGGATGCTGACTGCACTTGCAGCCTCCTATTATTTAACAATATAACCATGGTTATTTACCAATCTTAGCTTGCCAAACCACAGAGGAGCAAAACGAYGTGAAAAACTTGGCATGTCTAAAGCAAAAATTTGTTCTATCTCAGGCCATGTTATTATATTTTAACATTTTATTAAGAAATAAATTTATTGAGCATTGTTTGCCTTAGAGGTGAGTGGTTCTGAAACTCTATTTCTTGTTTCCACATAACCATGCTTCAGTAAATTTTGAAGTTTTAACTAGAGTTTGGGGTCGGTTTCCTTAGGCAAGCTGAAGAAATTGTTTCTGATTATTTAGTTAGTAGTGGTGGTGTGGTCTTCTGTAATCACACACCAGACAGCTGGAATGARGTGAGGAAATTAATCTCTGGTGCACCTTTGGATAAATAAATCCAAAAGAAATTGAAAGAAAAATATAACTTTAGGCTGATTCTAGAACTACTTTTGTTTTCTGCAGACAATGGAAGTTTACATGTAGAAGACTGAGAGTGAAAGGCACTGGAAAAATTAAAATAACCCAATTCCATGGACAGTTTTCTTGTCATGATCTGAAATCAACAGCATGGCACTGCGCAACACAGAACAGAGGGAGCTACCTCATCCCACAGCCTTTGCAGTAAGGAAAAAAGCAATTTTAAAATGCAACCTTTGATCTTCTTATTTCACTCCCTTTCTCTGAATGTCCCCTGTTTGTAATGCTTGCTTCTGCCTTTCTGCCAGCCCCCAAATTCCTCAGCTCCAGGAGCTGTGGGCACATGAGAGCTGGCAGATCAGGCCTTGGCTTCCCTTCCTTTGGAACATGCTCCCYTCTCAGATGGGGTGCTGCTCCAGAATAGAAACAACTAATGACAGTGTGACTGCTTGAAAGCCACATGGAGGGAGGGAGGAAAGAGATGTTATTCACTTCAGCAGTGCAAATAAAGTGAGAGCTTTCTTTCTACGGGTGTGTGTGGGAAGGGCATCAACAGAGCAATTACATGGTGGGTGGGAAAGGGGATTTTGTCACTTTGGCAGTGCTGGCAGACAGAAATAAACTGCTTCTAKGGGAATAGCAGGGTAAGAACTTGCACATCAAGAGCAAAAGCAGAATTAAAATGGGCCCTTAAGGGGATTTATTGAGGGCTGTTGTTTTGGTTTTTTTTTTTTTAAGTGCCTAAGGCCCCTCCTATTTCACTGTGTGCAAGCCAAGAATTAGAAGCAGGGTGAAAAAGTGAGCAAGTTGCATCAAAACTAGTAAGAAACTGTTCTGAGTGCAAGAATTGGATTGCAACCCTTATGCAGCTGTGACAGATGTGGCAGAGTGGCACATTCAGCATGCAGGGCTGGTGACAGGAGTAGTGGTCAACAAAGAAAGAGTTGTAAGGTATGAGAAACCCTCTTCCTTTTTTTGAAACCAAAAAGGGAGTCCATTTCCTCTTTTTGAATAGAATAGAATAGAATAGAATAGAATAGAATAGAATAGAATAGAATAGAATAGAATAGAATAGAATAGAATAGAATAGAATANGAATAGAATAGAATAGAATAGAATAGAATAGAATAGAATAGAATAGAATAGAATAGAATAGAATAGAATAGAATAGAACATGCTGAGTTGGAAGGGACCCATCAGATCAYTGAGTCCAACTCCTGGCCCTGCACAGGACACMCCAAGAACTGCACWATGAGCTGRAGCTGCTTGTGTTTTTCCCTTTTTCCCTGGAATTCTGTATTCCTTGGATGAATGCACAAAGCAAAGCCTACTCCAGGCTGGCTGGAAGAGGAAAAGGAAGCATTGCTGTTCTGCAACCACAGCTGCAAGTTGCTGCTGGCCTTCTCTGGGAAATTAAAAACAAATTCTAACATGGGTTACAGTGACAGTGAACCCTTGATAACACATTTGGGTGATGGAGGTGATTYTGCTTCTTTCTCATGTTTTTCTCTGGCKAAAAGAAAACCAGCAGTGATGCCCACCAGTGCAGATGAACACAGACAGCTGCAATGTGATCATGATGAATTGGAAACTGCAGCAAAAGAAAGGCTAAGAAATTCAGAGTGTGGAACAGAGAGGGGTCCCTTCACATGTAAAGCACACCCTGCTCTTTCATGGGACCCCAGGTGCCAACAACCAAATTGGAGTCACTCCTTGTTTAGGGGAGCAACTCATCACACCCATGTGGTGCAASCTTGCTCCTGGCAGCAGGCTGGGCTGCCCTGCAGAGCACTGCAGCTGAGACAGAGCAAACCTGCCTTCAGCTAGACAGCCTGGAGAGTTTTCAGATGGCAGATGATTGGTGATGTCACATAAAATTGACAGCTCTTCAGACAAAAGGAAGGAGTTTGACTTAATGAATGCTATGGGTGGGTGTACAAGCAAAGACTTTTCTAAGAATCATCATTACCTAGGAAAGGCAATTTTCAGCTGAATTGACACTGCAGTAATTAAGGGCCAACGTAGAGAATCTTGGTCATTATAACTATTTAAATTCCCAAATTGCTTAGTTTAGAATTGCTTATGCTTSAACTGCTACTGACAGCCCCATCACTTTCTATTCTCAGCCAGCTTGATTGGCAAATTGATGAGGTCTGTACCTCACAGCCACAGCCCCACCCTGGTGCCAAAAGTCACTACCTGGAGCAGAACTGCAAGCAGCAACCACAGGTCAGATCAAACCACAGGCAATGCAAGTTTTAAGTTCATTTCTTGATAGTAGAAATGCACATTAAAGGGGTCACTGGGTGGCAGAATCTTTAAAACTGTGGTGAAGGATGTCTTCATATTTTGTTTACTTACATTTACCTTAYCTGTGAATTATCAGCCAAGTTGGAATCCACACTGCTGGTCTAGTACAGGACCTCATTTTTTTTCTGATTTTTTTTTCTGCTGTTTTGTCAGCCTTGGATGGACAACGCTTTTCAAATGGCAAATGCTACCCTGTGGTCATAGAAACTTTTTTCAGAGATGGATAAAAGAAACATCTGGGCCTTCTGAGGGGATTGCATTATGTCCTGCAGCAACCCTCCTAATCCTAAAAGTGAATCATTATGTRTTGTACCTGCCAGTTGCTTTAATTCTCTTGTCATAGCAAAGTCAGAGAGACTGGGAGACAAAAACCATATTTTTATTTTAACAATTTAGAAGATTTTGTGCATTATTCTGCAGGAATAGAGGCACTGGTCTCCTTTAGCTTTGGCACATTGGCCTCCTTTTTTTTCTCCCCTGTAAAAATGTATTATTATGCTCTTATTGTATACTTTGTTCCACCAACTTAGAGAGAGAGAATTTATTTTTTTTAGTCCCTCTCCCTCTGTACTGTCACTTTTGATTCACAGTTGCTAAGCRTTGCAAAAGCTCACCAGAGGGACACTCTCATGGTGTGATTTGCAAACTTTGAAATAACACCCACCAGCAGAAGCACCATATGCTACAAAGTTGCACAGTAAACTGACAGCAGTATTTCATTTATAATTTGAATTTCCAAAAATGTCAGCGTTTTTCACATCAACAAATGCCTCTCAGCTTGCAGTGCATGGCTCTTTCCTCTGAGTGGACATTAAATTGTGCTAATTCTGCTCGAATTTCTACAGACTTTATTAATGGCAGACACGTTAAAAATCAATTCACTTTGATTATGGTAACTTGTGGTAYTGAGACAAAATAAATCTGTGAATTTTCTGAATGTGCAGATAAGTCACTGGGTTAAAATGCTACCCAAAACGTGTGTGCAGTTTATGGCATGTGGACTTYGTGTCCCTTTGTAACACTGATAATCCAGTGCACCCTCTTTGATAATAAAATAAAGTACTRAGGAATAGTTTTTTAATCAATCAAAGGCAAACTTCACATAAAACACAAGCTGTTCCCTTTGTGGTTAATTTTCATCCAGCTGCACTTAAGTACAACAGAGCCAGCAGAGAAAACTACTTGGCAACACTTCCTAATTAGGGGACGTTAATTACAGCTAAATACTATACAATTTCTATGTTATAAGAGTTCATCTAAATCAATGTTATTATGGTACTAAAGGAATTAATAATGATTTCATAYGTAGGAGCTGTTGCCAAACTACCCATTAGTTCAGAGTTTAAAACGACTTTACAACGAAATCCCTAAATCTGCCTCGCAGACAATCACACGTGGCACTGGCATTGTGCACTAATGGCTGTGCCTGGTGGCATCCCCTGCTCCTGCTGGAGWGCTGATGGGATTTGGGACAGGTTTGGGGCGGGTTTGGGGCAGGGTTGGTACAGGTTTTTGTACAGGTTTGGTGCAGGTGTGGTGCAGGTTTGGTGCAGGTTTGGTGCAGGTTTGGGGCAGGTTTGGGGCAGGTTTTGGTGCAGGTTTTGGTACAAGTTTGGTGCAGGTTTGCTGCAGGTTTTGGTACAAGTTTGATGCAGGTTTGGTACAGGTTTGGTGCAGGTTTCTTGCTGCAGGATTGGTACAGGTTTGGTGCAAGTTTGGTGCAGGTTTTGGTACAGGTTTGGTGCAGGGTTGGTGCAGGTTTGGTGCAGGTTTCTTGGGGCAGGTGTGGTGCAGGTTTGGGGCAGGTTTTGTGCAGGTTTGGGGCAGGTTTGATACAGGTTTGGTACAGGTGTGCTGCAAGTTTCTTGGTGCAGTTTTGCTGCAGGTTTGCTGCAGGTTTGCTGCAGGTTTGCTGCAGGTTTTGGTACAAGTTTGGTGAAGGTTTGGTGCAGGTTTTGTGGGGCATGTGGCAGGCAGAGCCTCTGGCAAAGCCACAGACCCTTCCCAATTCCACAATACAAACTGGGGGTGGGCAGGGTGGGATCACAGCCCCTCTGGCTCCAGGGTTCAGACATGCTCTTCCACTTAGGATGGAGAACCTCTTGTGGAGCTGRTCCATGCCAAAGTGTCCTTCACTGCATCTGCTCATGCTGTTGCTTTAAATGCAACACGAAGATTAAAACACTTTTTCTTGTACCTTGCCTTTCTGGCAGCATCTGCCTTGTTAAAATTATGGCTTAGCATTTCTAAATCAAATCRTCCAAATTACCAAAAAGAGAGGAGCATTAACCTACTATGCAGACRGAGATTTTCTCCCAGGTTATTTATCCTTTAATTGGGATCTATTAATGTTGTAGCAGCCTTATCAGTTAAGTGGGGAGAGAGATCAAGGCTGGCCTGGATGCACAGAGCAAACTCGTGGTCTGTGCAGAGCCAGGGAAGCCTCGAGTGTGCAGTGCCTCAGCTCAGGCTTTGCACAGAGCAGCCCTGAAAGGTTTAAAGCCCTCTTTGTGCTCACGGGGTTTGAGGCAACTGCACCCCCTCCAGTTTCCCTTGGCACAATTTGYTCAACTCCCAGGACTCTCCCTGTGTTCCAAGAACTCTCTGGTCTCTTCCCCCACCCTGAGTTATTGCTGCCCTTGGAAACACCCAGCTGTACCTTTCATTTCCATGGGGAGCTTCTCCCTTGGTGTCCAGCTCCTCTTTTTCCCATTCTGCCCCTTTTGTCCACCGTGGTGGATGAGGTCTGATAGGTGCAAAGAGACACCTGAATTTGGTGGATGGCAGAGGGGAGCTGCTTTACAACTTCACTGGTTTGTTTCCCAGAGATGGACAGAGAAAGATTTGTGTTTGTTGTTAGGAAAAGCTGCTCAATTCATATGWTTTAGAGCAAATCAGCATCAAAGCAAGTTACTGATTTATTAATTAAATCATAYAATTAACTGGCAATCAGTGAACTATAAATCCAGGGTCAATACTGGCAYCACAACAGATAAACCACAATACGAGATGCTTTCAAAATGCAAATGAATGCCAGTAAATTCAAAAGGAGCCCCAAAAGGCTCCCACTCCATGAGGGTGAAGAGGGACCTCACAAGGCTGCACATGCAGTTTTGGGTTTCCTGAACTCTCAGCCCACTCAGGGGGTGTTTCCACAGGGAGGGGACCCTCCTTGCCTTGTTGGGCTCTCCCCAGAAGGGTGAGAGAACCTCGCAGGAGTTTAAAGCCCAGCACAGGAAAAGCCACRTTCAGCAAACACACGCAGAGCAGCTCCTGAGCTGCTGGGCTTTGAAGAGTCGACCTCCAACCAAGTCATAAAAGTTGTTTTGCTGCACTGCCCCAGGACGGGAACATCAAAAAGATCAGGAGAGAGAGATGCAAAATTAACCCTTTCCAAGGAGTCAACTGTGAGAACATGTGGAGGAAGTGTTTGTGGATCGATGCAGGTATCCAGAATCACTACAGAAGGCAGGCAACACTGGGAGATGTGCAAGCTTTTACCCGAAATCATCACCCAGGTAGGCATTTTTTAAAGTTTTGATGCATCTGGGGACAGTAATGACCTCGTGGGGATGCTAATCCAAGTGTATTCCAACACTGGGTGCCTGTGCATGGCAGCCTGCTGGGAGAGCCCTGTGCTACCCCAGAGGAACAAGAGGCACGRGGCCAAGCAGGGAAGCCATGCCCAGAGCAGAAGCCCAGAGCAGAAGCCAGGCAGGCAGAAAGCTGCAGGGAGGTTCATGTCCATGGCCCAGGGTATAACTGGCTTGGGGCAGGATTACCTGAAGTGCCCAAATCTTGGATTTAGCAGATATCCCAGCTCCCACTCCCATCACCACTGCTCTCCCTTGCATAAGCAAGACAGCACTCTGCCTGCAAACCAGAGTGTTTCGCCTTTCACTCTGTAGTGAGAGCACTTTTTGTTTAAGAAAACATATCTATATCAGCACTAGAATTGTATTTTAGCGAAACATTCAGCAATATTTACAGCAGCAGAACACTAACAGATAGTGCTGCATCTTTTACGTATGGAGCAAAGGGCTGACTTGCAACAGACTGCTATTTTGATAAGAATACCTTCTGCTTAGGAACTATTCTTAAGTTTATTTTTCAAGTGTTATTCCAAATCCCTGTTATAAAATGTTTATACGTGCACTTAGGAGTGCGGTTATGGTATAGATGTAAAAGGAAAATAAAAATAAAAAAAAAACCTGCCCCACTACTGGTGTCTTTTCTCATACTTAAAATGTCAGAATGGATTTGCAGTTCTCTCACCCTGGAGCTGTGCAGAGCCAACCCTCACAACTCAGGGGATGCTGCTAAAGTGCCCATATGCCCCCCAACCCCCAGCACGCTTCCGTGGTGCTCACATCCTCAGGGCAGCCCAAGGAATCCAGAGGGAAGCAGAGTGGCTCTGTCACCTTAAGRATGTGAAAGGAGATGTTCCCGTGACAATAAAAGCATTCCTAAGTGCACCTCCAATCATAAATCATTTTTGAAATTGCTCCTGGCTTTTTAATTTCTTTCATTTGGAGGATTTATAGTGCTCTGATGTGCCAGGATGTTTATTCCATGGGCTGCCCGTCACGTGGCACCCCACTGGCACAGCACCAGGCTCCAGTCCTTGTTAATCTAAACCTCTGCAAGGATCATCTGCAGCTCCTAATAAATGACTGATAACTCTGGGTGTAACTCTTGCAGTGATTAAAGTTAACATCAGCACAGAGTGCTTCACTGTTTCAGCCTCTTCTTGACGGCTATTTGCCATTCTCCCTTTTTAGTATTGCCATCACTGAAACAAAAAGCTTCTTGTTTGAAAATTATTTATGGAGTGTTGCAGCGCTTTATAAGATTTTCATACACCACTCTGTGAGCTGGGATCCTTTTGGATTAGAGTGTACTCTCAATTTCAGTCCACGGATGAGAATGACTTGATTTCTTTTCATAGTTTGCAGCTCCAGAAATGGCCATGAATATGTATTTTATCTTTTGACGATCCTTTGTGCTGGCTTTTGGGGGAAGTTGTACAGAATCTGAGAAGTTAAAGATGGACTGGGCCCACGAGACTCATCTGCCTCCCTGTGCAGGCTTGTGCTTTCTGAACGTGGCCCTCTTGCACTGGGTTGGAGCTGAGGGGCTCCTGCTGCCTTCCCAGTGGGCTACCAAACAATCTTAGACTTTTTTTTACAGAAAGACTTGTTGGCTCTCATCCTAAACTCCAACTTTGTTATTTTTGCCTGGTGCCCTGATATAAAGACAGCACTTTGTATCAAACCATCCTCCTCCATGGCTGGAGTTCACATTTACCTGCACTGCCACTTTTGCCTCTGCAACGTGCAAAGGCACCAGCCAAGAGCCACAGCACATCCCAGCAAGGGCTGTGTGAAACCAGGACCACATCAATCCCTGCCTCAATGAGTTCATTGCTCAGACAAATTAAATTTAAAACATGGAAACAAGGAATAAACACTGAGGTCTGGAGGGCAAAGCATTTCAAAGTTATAACAGATTAAGCTGCCCGTGCAATCATCCCTCAACCTTTGCAAGTGCCACTTTCAGTGACAAGRTTGTTTCCTGGTCCATCTGTCTGTCTCCCAGCCATTCCCAAAACGAAACTGGCAGGACACTGATTGWGAACCATTTTCTTTTGGTCCTAGTATTCCTCCTCTCCAGAGGGGGAACCGTGTTTCTGGCAGGTTCACTCCCACTCTTCTTGGACCACCTCACTCTTGCTCTGCATCTGGGCCATGCCTTTCCTTCCACTCTACCTGTTCCCTCTGGCACTCCCTGTTTCCTCTGTTCCTCTAACCTGTGCCAGTGCCTTTCTCTCCCTCCAGCCCAGCTCTTGCCTGCTGATGGAATCACCCCATGGCAGCTCCCAACCATTCTCCCCCCTTGCCACAGGTTGGTGCTCCAAAACACTGGGATTTCATAGATCCCTGCTGCCCCAGTTTCTAGGTGTGGGCTGAAAACTCCCAGCCCACTCCYTATTTTTATTCAGCTTTAACTTCTGACACTCCTTTTGTAAGGAAGTTCAGCCARGGAAGACACCTACCTGGAAAGATTCAGTCCTAGCAATTAGCTCRCCAGTGCCACGATTGGAGCATAATGGGGAACAAAACGTTTCTGCCTCTTGTAAGTGTTTGAGGCTCCAACTTCTGCCTGGAATAAGTGCAATTTCTGAGGAAGGATTTAAAGCTCTATTTGTGCTTTGCTCATGCACTTCACTCCTGTTCTCTGGAAACATACCCTATTGACCAATTATGCTGTGTTCAAACACACAAGCAGCAATTAACTTACTCATCTGCCTCACCTGTCACACATGTATTTAAAATTCTCTCTTAGCATCTCAGCATTTCTTAATCTCGTCAGCAAAACCCAAAGCACTGATGTATTCTTTGGAGCAGCACTTTTTTTTCCTGCTCTCTCCGTGTGTTGCACCAGTTTTACACCCCATTGAGTTCAGGAGAGCTGTACAGCAGGAAATTAGGCCCAAAGTACATATAGAGGTTTAAATCCCATCCTAAAAACACTGTAACACACTGCTCTGAGGCCCTCTAATGGAGACAACGGCAGCCACGATCAGCAAAATGAAATSGAATTAACACTAAACAAAGGAATTTCCACTGGAGGAGGCAGCTCAGGGAACACATACTCAGTGAGGAGTGGATAGATACTGCTCTGCAGTTGATGTGACTTTTATTTATGTATTTATTTGTTTATTCAGAGCAGAATGTCAAGAGGATTTTTTTTTTTAAGAGAAGCAGGGGTGGGAAGTGAATGAAATTAAATCAGAGGGAAGAGTACAGGTGAGACCTCCTGAAAACCTCTGCCTGTACAACTTCAATGGGGAGGTCATGGCTACTGGGGACATCCCTGCTGTGTCTCCAAGCACAGTCTGTCCATCCTCTCTGGAAATGCTCTGTCTGRTTTGCCTGCAGTCCAACACCACACACTGAAGCAGCTCTGTACCCTCTGTGTTGCCAACACACCCCTTTCACCCTGACTGCCTGTGTGGAGCTGCTTTGGGCCACATCTGCTCCTTCCTCTCTGGCAAATCCTGAGCCAGCACAATGCCAAGAGCCTCCTGCTCATCAGCAGCTCTTCTGAGGGATCTTTCATTGGGATCTTTCCTGGCATTGTCAGGGCAAGCTTAAGAAATGCTTCAGAAGTTATGAAACAGCTTTGCCTTCAGTCTGCTGGGGATACCTTTTTCTTCTGTCTCAGCTGCCTCCTCCTCACCTCTTAAAGAAATAGGAGTTGTGGGAATTTGCTCAGGGTAATGGCAGAGAAAAGTAGAGATATTTTTCTCAATCACTGCAGGAATATACTCGCACTGGATCCTCCCATCAGGCTGTTTGAATATGTTGGACATCCACACTGTAACAGCAGCCAAAGGTATCTGTCACTTCTGACTCTTCCTGTAAGCTGAGGCATTAGTCACAGAGCTGTGCCTTTTTCATTTAAACCTGCATTCCACACTCAGAAATAAAGAAGAAAACCATGTGAAGATTATTCCCATTTCATTAGCTGACCTGAAGAAGCCAAGCAACCCATGCCAGCTCTCCAAAAAATGTCTTCCTGTCCAGCCTCAGTATGTCTTCAGGTATTTATTTCAAGCTCCTTGAGCTTTAAACAGGTGYAGGGCAGGTCACTTTTCAGAGCAGGAGTTTTTAGGGGCCATTCTGAAGCACATTTAGCAGAAGAGACCCAGGATGACACTGATTCACAGACTGGCACAGGCATTTTGTGAGCATTTCCATCTCCAAGGATGGGTGCGGTCTGGGCTGCCATGTGGGGAAAAATTTGTGTCTGTGCAGATGTTCCCCACTCTGCTGTCATCAAACACTGGAACAACCCATTTAAAAGTGCTGAAGAAACTAGAAGTCAGTCCCTGGTGCCTGGATCTATAGTTAGAGGGGCATTACTGGATGATGTGATCCTACCAGAACGCAGGGTTTATTTCTTTACAACATTAGAGCACTTGCCAACCCTGAAGGAACTAAAGGAGGGAGGGTGGAGAGGATGAAACCACCTGGATGTGCAGCACTGCAGCTTTAAAGCTCCAAATCCCAGGGCTCAACACACACACAGCATCTATTCAACATCCTTGCAGCTTTTGGGCTTCAGCCTGAGAATTGCTCCAGCACCATGAGCCACAGAGCCTCCCCTCTGTGCCTGCATTAGGCTTTTCTTAACATTCAGAGGGAAACAACAAAAGTTCCCCTTCTCCTTCACAGCCCTTTCACTTTTCGCCTAATGAAGGTGGAATATAAAATGTTGAAGGAAAAAGCAGTTTTCCCCCTACAGTAGAGTTTCTTTTTCAGTTATTTTTAATCTGACATCTGTTTTAACATGCACTCGCACCCTGCATTTATTTTAATTTTTTCCCCCTCCCTTGTGTTTTATTATTTACCTCCCGTTCCAAAGAGATCACAAAAGATTACACTTCAGTGAAGCAGTAACAGCAATGATCTCCCTCACTTCTCACAACTTTTCTTTACACCCCTCTGTTCTTCTTTTATCTMCATCTTCCCATCGCCGCCATCCCAGAGGCCTCGTTACAGCTGCTATCACACGGGGTGGAGGCATTCATGGGGGCTTTTTTTTTTGAATTGGACAGCTATGAGCCAACTAGAACACAAAGCCCTTCTTGTTCAGAGCTCCAACAGTCGTCCTCTGCTCTGTTTCAATTCATTTTCAAAAAAGTTCCACCAAGAAATCACGCTCTGGGTCAGCTGCGGTGCCTGTGCTTTGAAGAAAGCCCCAGACTCTGCAGAAGGCAGCAGAAAGCAGCCAGCACTGAGATGTGCCAGCCTTCAGCCAAGCCTTCTGATGCTGCCTGAATGTTTCATTTCCCCTGGAAATGAAGATAACATCCTTAATCATCTTATGTGTAATTAAATTAAATCGTGGAACATTACGCATTCCTCACCTCCTCCTAAGGAGATGGYTGCTCAGGTCTGAGCTTCAGGGTGGGAAAAAGAGGAGCTCTCCATGGAGCAGTAATCACTACAGAGGGTTTTAGCACTTCCCAGCCCCAGGGCAGCCTCCCAGGCAGTGAGAGAGCAAGGGCTGGCTGGTGCAGCTGGCAGGCTCAGAGCTGCAGCTCTCCCAGCTCCTCCAGCAGCCCAGCTGCTCTCCAGGTTGTGGCAGTGGCAGGGACCCCTAACCCATGGGATTACCAAAACAGCCTTGGCCCAGACACAGGCAGGGAACTGGCTGGCTGCTTTGCTCACTTCTCTTGTCTTTTTAACTACTAAAGAGGTGAGAACTCCTTGAAGACTTTTAATAAGTCTTTTAACAAAGACTTATAAAGGCAGAGCTCATGCTGTTACTGGAATGAAGAATCAGGTTATGAAGCTTTCCTGTGGTAAGACAGGTAAAGAAAGTGTGGGGGAACAAACAGAACTGGTGCTAAAGGCAATCTTGTGGCTGATGCATTGCAGCTGTGTTAATTATCCCGGAGTGGGAACAGCCTTGCCCTCCCAGCTATGGGTGACAGAGTGAGCTGGCTGGCAGGGGCTCAGCTGCAGTTGCACATGGAGTCTGCTGCTGTGCTGTGAAGACCCAGGGACAGGAGATTGTGTAAGGTAAGACTTTGTACCAGGGACAGGATGGAATAAGCCAGTACTGTGAGAAGGAAGAKAGAAGGAGAGCTGACTGGCTGCTGGCATAAATGGACAGACCCTGAGATCYGCTTGGAGATGCCTTTGGRAAAKARGATARAGACTGTTAAGTAACAAGTTGTTGRTGTGTGAAGCCTTCTGGTAAGYATGAAAGACTGAYAGAGAATAAAGCCCTGATACTTGAGCCTCCTGAAAGTTTTTAATGAAGAACTTTGTGTGTTTTGACCATCYTGACTRCCACGYTTTCCYTCATCTTTCTGGGCAAATCATCAYCCATCTTAGGGCTTGGTTACTGTGGTGTGCAGAGATGATGCTCATTTCCACCAGTTGAGCCTGCAAAGGGCCTGTTCAGCCTCAGGAAGAGGTGACTGAGAGGAGACCATTAAAAYCTGAAGGGAGARTGTCAGAGGATGGACCAGGCTCTGCTCAGCAGTGCCCAGCAAGAGGCAAAGGRCAGAAACTGATGCTCTGGAAGTTCTACATGACCATGAGGAAGGACTTCCCTCTGCATTGAACAGATTGCCCTGAGAAGCTGTGGASTCTCCCTCACTGGGGATATTCCAGAACCCTCTGGACACAATCCTGTGCTGTRTGCTCTGGGATGGCCCTGCTGGAACAGGAAGGTTGGGCCAGCTGTGGTCCYTTCCCATTCTGTGATTCCTCTACTCCTTCCATGCAGAAAGCAAGGCTTGAAAAAGCAAGGCTTGAAAAAACAAGTGCAGTCATTTCCAGTATGGCTTCCTCAGTTTGTTAACATTGCTTAAAAAGCCCTTTGTTTTCATCTCAGCTAAAGAAGCTATTTTAAATTTATGCTYCCTCAATTCAGTGTTTTCAAGCACTCCCTGTGATCTCAGAGATCTGAAACTTTTATGCCTCAAGAAAGCTTTGCTGCATTTTTCTGCAGCCATCATGGACTTACTCCTACTTTTAGGGAGTGCAAGAGTTCTTTCTAAATCTTATCACCTCTTAATTTAGAATTTTTCTGACTTTCTGGGACTTTAGCAGGCAAAAAAAATAATTTTACCAATGGTGTCTTTACAAAATAAGAACACCCTTCTCTCTGGYTGCCCTGTTACATAAGGACTGACCAGAAGGACAATATTTTTTCTCTCCTGGGTGGCTGCACTAAAATAAAAGCAGTTCCCTCCTTTTACTCCTATCCCACACAATGCATATGCAGCTGTGATTTCAGCAAAAGCTCACCAAGATTTGGATAAAACTTGCTGTTGTTGTTCATGGGTTTTTTGGTTTTTTTTCTCCCCCAAGAGAGGCAAAGAGCCAAAGTTCCAACTGAGCAAAACAAAATTAAAAGTAGATCAKTTTTTTCTGTCTCAGTGGCATGTGCTATGGTATATAATGCATGTTCCCTGCTTCACAAAGGAAATGAAGGAATGAACTTATATGACTGATGAAATAAAGATATCAAAGTATTACTTGCCCCAGCTGATATGTGCACTTCACATATAATTACTATTTAATATCTTTGTTTCCTACAAACCAGGAAAAAAGCTTACCCTCTCTCCCAATTCCCTCTTCTAGTAAATAAGCTGATGCAGAATATTCTAGATYTGCAGCTTCTACTTTACTTTCTTCTTGAATTTATTCTCTTCTTTGCAAAGKAATGTGGTCTACAAAATGAAGCTATTTAAAATCCTAAATGAATAAGTGTTATAAAAATAATAAATTAGTATACAAGACTGACTTGCACAAAACATATGCTACACTCTGAAATATATTTAGACATGAGTGCATAATTGCCTGTTCCTTTTCTAATGGCCTGAAGCACAGAACTAAATCTGAACTTTTCCCAAAGCCTGTGAAGGAATGGAGCCCCCTCCACACTTCCAAGGAGTTGAGGTCCTCACGTGCTGCTGCAGCCTCCACAAATTTCAGCTGACCACAGCTGAAAAGAGCAGCAAATGGCCAGCAGGAAAGAGATGGGGAAGATGGAAAAAAGAGTTAGGGTGAAGGGCAGCAAGSCCAGGAGCCCACACTGTGAGTGCTCCCAGCTCCTTGTGGGTGGGGATGAAGATCCTGCCACCTCCACCCTCCTGGACAAGCCACATTCCCTGCCCTCAGTCCAGTCCCTTGTGCTGCTCCTGATGCACCCCTGGCCCAGGTTCAACCCCTCATCCCACCCAGTAATTGCTGGCTGGCAGCAGCAGCTGCTGCAGGAGGGGTGAGAGACRAGGCTCTGGGTTGTGCTGGTGGCCCACAAGACACAGATAATGTGAATATAACTTGAATCACCAAGTAGTTAAACAAAGACAAGCAGTTGCTCTGAAACRCTGAGCCTTCTGCTCATTCCTTGAAAAAGAACAATCCCCAAACCAGCATCATCTTTATTTGGATSTGTTTACAGACTCTGTTACTTTCTTTTTTTGATAAAAGGTTCCAGAAAAAATGTAGAAAATACATCCCAATCCAGCCTCTCTGAGAACAAATGGTCAGCTTGGAGTTGCAGAGTATTTCACATGGGTGTGTTTTCAGCATTCATGGAGAAGGGAAGTGGCTATCCTCAACTCTTCAGGAAGCTCTCCCTCTGCAAGCAGAGCTTTCACCCCTGAAGTCACCACCCAGCAGCCCAYGTGCACATCAAAACTGTTGACAGAATTCCTCCTGGCAGCTTCTTTCATCAGCACAGTTCCCATGGAGACAGTGAGGTTGTTCTCAGAGCCTCACCTTGCACAGTGAGGTGGCAAAGCTGGACCTCCATTCATTGTAAGGAACTACACAGAGTCCTCCACCTAGAAACCAAAGCATCTCAAAACAAAAAAAAAGTAGTTTCTATTGTCACCCTAATTGTCCAAAAGACAACCCACAATAAAAGTTTGGTTTGGCAGTGGCATTGCTTCCTGCTATGAAAGTGTGGACATTTATAACATTTAATAACAATTTATAGAGCTTGAGCAGCAAAATCCAGTGTGTGGTGGCTGGGAGGGCAGCAGAGGGTCAGGTAAAAACCTGGTGGGAGCTGACTTCTCATCAGAGGCTCTGTATTTCTGAGAGCTCAGCAGCAGAATTTTCCCCTCTGTATGAGACAGGCACTTGGATTTTTCCCTTGATGAAATTGGCAATGAAACCAGAAAGAAAACTCATGGCAAAAATGGGCCATTTTCAGGAAAATAAATGTGAAAACAGAGTCACAGCTCAGCCCCACCTTCTGTGYTGAGACCTAAAGCAGAAAAAGACTGAAAGCCTTGGATGAAGYATTTCCTGAGAAATTAAGGCCCATTTTTAATCCTGAGCACTTCATATAGGATTTTGATTTCTGTATATGTTGTTTTTCTTGATTTTTTTTTTCCTTAATCAGCTTTCCTATCTGTCCAAGGTGTTTTGTTGCACTCCAGTGATTCAGGTGGTATAGCCAGATAAATAACAGAGTTATTATCTTCATAATAAATCTCTTTGTAATAAATGCACCTTGTAGCTTGATTTACAGCAAAATCCTCCTCCTCCTCCTCTTACTTCCATGATGAGACCTACTTAAGCCAGTGAGACTAGTCATGATGATAAGATAATTAAGTTTTTAGTACAACTCTGGTTAGTGAGCAGAATGCAGCTCTGACATAATGAATCTACCAGCTCGAGTCTGATATTCAAAAGGTGTTGGTGATTTGGGTATTGTTCTTAATGTGCTCTGAAAAAAAAAGCACTTTTTTTTTTTAACATGAAAGCATTAAACCCCCTACAGGACACAATTCAGATCATCTGAAATTAAAGTATTTCTTTTGGAATGGCAAAGTTGAAGTTCAGCCAGCCTAGCASTGACACCTGCAAACTGACAGYCAAACCCCCCTACATTAAAATGGAAAGATTTGCATGAATGTGTTTTAAAATGACAGGAGACAGGAATTGGAGCTTCTAAGCAAGTTAGACTAAAATTTTAAGAGTGAAATGCCTAAAAATAGGCTCCTGAATGCATAGTTAGGCACCTATATAGAGACTGCTTGATTTTCAGTTGTTCTGATCACCCAGAGCTCCCATTAACTTCAGGAGCAACTGTGGATACTCAGCTGTTCTAGAAATCAAGCCACTTTTATTCAAGGGTCTAAATATGGATGTCTGTGCCCAGGTTTGGGGGGGGAAATACAAAAAATGAAAAAAAGAGGTCTGGATGCTTTTCTTTTTTTTTTTTTTTTCCCTACAGAAGACATTTTATAAAAGAGCGGTGATAGCCAAAATTTCATTCTTCTTTCCCCATTACAATGGTTGAAACTGAATCAACAGAACAATTAATAGTGCAACACATCTGTGCCAGAAGATTTTGTCTGAGGTCAGTGGAAATCTGTTCCAAGATTGGTAGCTCTCAATTAGCAATCTGAAGCTTTCCATGGATATTTCATATTCTGGGACTGCAAAGTGTCACCAGGCCACCTAAATCTTTTTCACAGTATTTCAGTGTTGCCATTCCAGGCTGGTCTGAGGAACTTTGCAAGATTAACTCTGCAAATCTGCATGTATTAACTATTTAACTGTTTCAGAAATGCCACTTTTTTTCTGCTTTTGGATCAAGTACAACCAGCAGACTTGAGCATATTTTTAAATACCATAAACTATGAAGAAGGGAGAATTAGGCCTTTAATTCTAGCMTGTGCACTTGGTTGTCAGAAGACTTCTGAATGCTGTTTGCTTAAAGACCTCTTTTGTAAAAGTAATCCTGAGTTGGCTCTGTGTCTAAGCCATTGCCAGTTCATGCTGAAGTGCATAAGAGCCAGTCACATGATAGAAAATCTGCAAGAAAAAAAAAAAAGAAAATTTATGATGGAATTATATGTGACTGTAAAGCTGCAAGTGTCAAGGAAGTAACAAATTAAAGGCATGCCAGATGAGGATGACAGATATTTGTTTGTGTGTGTGCATAAAATATGATGCAATATCCCTTAATGTATTTGTTTGTAGGATATGGACAAAGGGCTCTTGCTGCTGTGTTTGGAAAGAAAAAGTAAAAAAGCAAAGACTCTTGTAGCTCTTAACTAAGATTTCAAAAAGAGCCAGGTAGAAGCCAATGCTTTCCTCTGTCATCTGGCTTTGACTGTTTCAGTGTGTTTGTTTTATTGAATGTAATGACTGGGACATTTTCCCTTCCATGTTTTTAGACAGCAGAGCTCTGGCCATGGCTGGGGCATTTGTGCAATCCCTGGCAGATAAAAGATAAAACCCTTAAGRAATCAGAACAAATGGTGCAGCACAATCACTGGCTGTGTTCTAACACCCAGCAGTGATGGCAGTGGCAAAGAGAAAGCTCATGCTACTCTGTCACAGCCAGGGACATAATTTTAGGTCAAGAGTGAGGCAGAGGGAGCAAGCCAACATTACTCTCATTGCAGGAGTGAGCCAGGGGTTTTCAGCAGCCATGAATATTAACCTGACACCTCTCAGCTGTTCTTCAAACATTTCTTAMAACATGTCAGTATTTCAGTTGCTAGGAAGGTGAGGAAAGGAATAAGAYAGGTGCTTTTTTCCTCTCCCAAATCCCCTA
>CADDXX010000424.1:107694-158078 GCA_902810485.1 Alauda arvensis | reverse complement strand
AATTTTACTCTGTGGCCCAAACCATGGTCAGCTGCCCCAGCATCACATCCCCAAGACATCTGTAATGACAGCTCAAACTTCCAGAAACACCCAGCTGGAAGTGAASCTGTCATTAACAATGAATCAGGTGGATGTTCCCTTTCTGCAGAAGCAGTAAGCCAGCACATTTAGAAAGATAACTTTTGCTCAGCACAAGCTTTAAGCTGCCAACAACCAACCTGTTGCTCAATGTCTCCCAGCAAACTACTGGCACCCAGGCGGAAGAGCTCTGGTGTCAGCCACTCCACTCCCAGCTCCTCCTTCACCAGCATTAGCCAAGTAATGGCTTCTTTGGCTGTCCTAATGCCCCCTGCAGGTTTAAATCCAACCTTTAGAGAGAGAGGAAAAATAAAAACAAAACAACAACAACAAAAAAAAAAGGAGTGCAATACACATTCTCATCCATCAGCAACCCTGGAAGAGCAATCAGTGTTTGTACAGCTGCAGTCTCCAAGTGCCTGTGATGTAACAACAAATATACAACAATAACATAGCACTAAAGATGCTGCATGTGAGGTGGCTGACTCCTGGACAGCAATGAGAACTGGCTGTGTTTTATAAAAAGCCCGTGCAGCACACTTACACATGATTTGGCTGTGCATTCAAACCTATCAGAGGTTTAATTTTCACTAAAATTTCCCAAATGGGCATTATGTCTGTCTTTATCAAAAAAAATTGAAAGGTCTGTGCTTCACAGGAAAACTTCTGTCCCCCAGCACAGGCAGGATGTGCTTTCAGTCCCTCAGTGTGAGATGTGTGTCATAGCTGAAGGTGAACTGCCACTGTCTGCAAAGGCACAAACACCAAGCAAAACTCATCTTTGAGGTAAAGCTTGTCTTGAATCCATGAAGGACCTGCTGTGCACTTGGCACACACCCCTAGTGCCAGCCCTTTGGTTATGTGCCATTTAAACAYGTCCTGAGACAGAGCTTGTGATGCTCAGCTACCAAATCCCTCATCAAAAATGTCAAAATGTTGGCCTGTAAGCAGCTACCTAAACTCTTGAAAAGCAAGGAGAACCAGGCAAAAATTCTTCCTGCATAAAAAAAAAGAGTAAATCCGAACATCATGTAGCACACAGTGATTCCTCCTGTTTCCTTCTGCCATTAACTTTTACATTCTGCAAGAATTACCATTTTGTTTTTGYATGTAAGCCCCTGAAACCTCAGTGCACCAAGGATTTCTTTGTGCCTTATGGATRTAATAGTGGAATCAGAAAGTGTATGTTTTTAAATGTGTTTGGTAATCTTTTTTATACAGTGATTTCAGGACCCACAAACACAGAGTAAATCCTTCTCTCATGCTGGAGCATGGTGATAATGGCATATTTCCAATAAGATTAAAAGGAACAAAAGCAGGAAAAGCTTCATAAATCCAAACCATGAAGACTGTGTTTTTGGGGATGGACAAATAGATGYATGCATACATCTGTTAATGTTAGATTTCCAAAAGGAATTTATAGCCCAGCAACTGGAAAAGCATCTTCTAGATAATAAACAAAAAAAAAAAGTTGAAATGTGTTTTCCCTCAGGAAGAGAAATCCTAATGAAATTTGAATTTAGATCTCTTCCTAGAAATCCTAGGTCTCTTTGAGATAATCTGTGACAAAAACAAGCGAAACAGAGTTAAGAAGAGAATTAAAACCATCATTCAGAGTTCCTTCCCCTTTTAGCAGTTTCTGAAAGCTCTTTTCTTTGCAAAAAAAGCTGACAAAGACAAGCCTGTCCTCTCCTCCTTTAGCAGCTTTCCAAACAGCACATCTGACTGCCATGAAAAGGTAAAAAGGAAGGGGGGGAGTTGGAATTTAATTCAAGAGCAGTACAAAGTCCAGCTACCACTTTCCTGCTGTTTTACAGCATTTCATTATTTTGCTTAATAAGTTCATCTCCTCAAGAATTTTCTCTTCACCTTACATTATTAAAAGTAATAAGTTTTTCTGGATTGGGGGTTTTCCCAACAGAAAAACCAATTTATGTATGTCCTTCAATAATGACAGGAGAAGATTATTTCCCATTATATTGCACACTTTTCATATCACCAGCACAGCTTATCAGTCAATAAATGTTACTCTGCAACTTGTTCCTTTCCTTGAAGAAGTTTAATTTCTGCATTAACCTGTTTTTCCCAGGCAACGCCTTGCTGGAAAGCATTCCTACAGCAGCAAAATTAGTTTGTTAAAGAAACCATTTAGAAATTTCCTGTCCCTGATAATATTGTCTTCAGTTAATAAAAGTACATAAAGTCAGTTTACATCTAATTCACTGGCACACACATGCACACGGACACAAGCACTTGCTCTTAACAACACATTCCACACCATGAATGCCTCCTTTGGAAGCAAAAAAAGGTGAATTCAACATTTATATCCAATTATGGGGACAAAGCTGTGCTAATGCAGCAGGGACCAGSTTGTGGCACACAGCACTGGTGCCCTGGGATGTGCCTCACGCTGGGGCACTGATGGTGCCCCCACAGAAACAGGACTATTGGAGCTGCTCAATTTATTGTGTGGCAGAGAGAGAGAGGCAGGAGGGGAAAGGAAGAGTGGGGACAGCCTAGGGATCCATGCTGGCCTCATCTAGATGTCTCCAGAGAGTTGATGGACACRCCTCTAACCTGGTGTCACACCTTCCTCAGGCTCTGACAGCTCCTGAAGCCACCCCAGCCCCCATCCCACTGCTCATCCCTTGTCCTGACACTGYACCTTGCAAGGCCACCTGCAGAAGGGGCAGAAGGAGAAGCTGGAGAGGAGGGAAGGGTGGCCAGAAAGGGGGAGAGGCTCTTAGCTAGAGATATGGCTTCCTGCCTTGGCACCAAAGGGAGGACAAAGCCCCTGTTGAACACCAGCACCAGATCCAACTGGCAGCCCCCATCCTGCCCATGGAAAAAAGGAAGTGAGAGGTGGCTTAAGCCCTCCAGGGAATCTCCTGCTTTCTCAGTGTTTCGGCAAAAGGATGAATGCACAGACAGTTCATCACTGGCTTTGCTGTACAGTTCCCTTTTCTCCACTAACCTCACCTGACAGTGACCTGATTGATAAACACTCAGTACCAGGACACAATGTTCTTCCAAACCTGTCCCCTCTCTCCTTCCTTCCACCCCAGCCAATGGGATACAACTGGATCTGCCTCCTTGTCCCCTTGGAAAGCCTYTCTGGCAAGGGAGAAAGGAGCAAARTGTATCCCTTGGGTTGCCAGGACAAAGGCAGAAAATACAACAAAAAAAGTTGTATGCACTGGCCAGACTCAATGGCTCCACATTTGTATAGCTCTGCTGAGGTTTATGGGAGGATGTCAGCCCTGTTATTGATGGACATGGCCACTTAAATGGTGAAACCACGTCAATCTGAATTTCAAAATTCAAATCCAGTTGCACCAGGGAACATTTTGATGGCATGGGCTTTTACAGCACGAAGTAACAGTTCTTCAAGGGATTAAAGACAAAAGTTAAGAAAAAAATTAATATTAGCTAATCAATCCTATTACATTCTTATTTCTTTCTGAGTGAGCCTGTGTGGGTAATTTTTACACAGGAAATGAGAACTACCTTGTAGCCAGTTTGCCAGTAGTACTCCTTGATGGCTCGCATCATGACCACGCCGACGGGAAGGGTCGCGTTCTCCACCTCCTTGCCTGTAGATGTCTTTATGAAATCAGAACCTGAAAGGAAGTGAAATGTCTCAGAAAGCAGTTTTAGAACAAGAGTCCCTCTGCACACACAGGTTCACAGCCTCAAAGATGCCCTCCTGCTTCACAGCAACTCTGAATCATTCCTTTACACGCACGTCCCTCTGGTGTACATAAATCGACATTTTAGTGTTTCCACAAGGATCTTGGAGAATAGGAATGATTTTCATCAGGTTTTTTTAATTTAACTTCATGTCTCCTTGGTCTCATGCCTGACAGTCTGCTATAGTATCTCCTGCAGCTGTTTTAAGGAGAAGGGAAAGATATTTCAAATGTGTTTACTAAACCAGCTGTGTAATACTGTAAGCCAAGGGAAAACTCCCCTTTTATGCATTTTGCAATTGTAACACTGCAAGTTACTATAATTAAAGCCACAATCTGTTTTCATGCAGTTACAAGGTCAAAACATCTGTGTTCTTTAAAGAACAAGAGTTGGCCTTGGCTTATTTTTTCCTGTTTTCTCACTAGTGAATAATATTCTCCACTGCCTTTCTTAATACTTGTGTAGCATTCTTGTGTATTCTTGCCTGGGYTTGAAAGAAATGCTGAAGCACAATGCAACAAAAAGCTAAGAAACTAACAAAAAATAACATGCCCTGCAGTGCATGATCCAGCATTGACAGAACACAATGACAAAACTTCTTTAATTTCATTAGGACGCACTTCAGCCCTAGGAACCTACTTCTTAGAAAAGGTGTACTGTGGGATCATTAATTATCAAAAGTAATTGGGAGAAGAAGAGGGATAATTCAAACATCATGTAGTAGTGCATCATCCACTTAAGTCAATTGGAACCGCATCTGCTTCCACTTCAGATTTGGCTTGGGGTCCGTTTTGTCTCTTATGTGAATGATGATGCCTCTACAACATCCCCTGGAGTAGGGAAGGGAAGTTTCAGCCCTTGGCTCCAAGGGAGGAGTTGCCTTGACTGCATTCTGTGAGCTGCAGCACCCTCCAGAGAGTGCCCTSCTGATGGCACAGCTGATGGGCACACAGCTGGCTCCCAGCCTGGTGGCAAGGCAACACAAAGCCAGGCATGTCCCTGTGGCTTTTAGACACAATCACCAACTTTGGGGTTTCTAAGACCACAGTTTTCTCTGTAGGCTTCCTGGCTAGGCACCCTGTGAGCCCAGGGGTGGTTCAATTGCACCCTCCTGGGACAGCTTCCATTCTGGAGAGGAAACAGCAATTTGCAGGAAAGGTTCCAACTCCACAGAAAGTGCAGAAGAGGCAGTTAATAGCTGATAGAGATTTGCAAAGAACAGAGCACRCAGGAGAGAGAATTGAGTTGCACATTTCAGAGCTGCCCCCTTCCAGAGAGACACCACGGACATCTGATAGTCACATTAAAACAAGGAGCAGTGGAAGTGAAACTTCAACATCACCAAATTATATTTTTAATTTCCCTTTCGAAATGTAGCACTTAAAGCCCTTCAGTGCAATACTTCTCATTTTTTCTGCTATAAGGTAAGTCAAAGCTTTTATAAGTCTTATAATTACAAATCTCYATGGTACAGTTTCATTAAAAACTTTCATTAAACAACAGCTGCCCTTGTATATGGTCTTCTAATCAATTTGGTCAAACAGAATGACTTCTAATCAGCTGTTGATAAAAATAGAAGATGAAATTTTAATTCTAATAGATTAACCACAAACTCAAGATAGTCTTCAAAATCCATCTAGTTCTATTCTCCAGTGGATTTAACGACTATTCAGCAACTCATTACTAAATAGAACAAGATGAACATTTTCCAGTTCATTAAAGAAATGTACTATGTATTTTTGCATTGTCCTCATGATTCGTTACAGGGAGTCTTAATTACAAGATAATGGATAATGGTTATTAAATGCAGACTCCCGTAATGAAGCTCTATTCATTTGCGAGCCTCAGAGACTGCAAAGAGGGGAAAATAAAATTACTAGCTTCAAAAGATTAACGGATCAAATTATTATTCAATTTTGAAAATCTCATTCAGACTTCACAGAAACAAGAAGAGATTAAAAACTAGTATTAGTACAAAAGTTGTGCATTTATATATTTATTTCTAAATAATATCTTAAGGCTATTACGGGAATAATCAGCTTTAGATGTGATTATTAGACAAACATACAGCCAATTTAGTAGCATCCTCTAACAATGAAAACAATACATTTTTATTTCCCCAACAGATTCTTTTTTGTGACACAAGAGCTTGCCAGCAGGACTGCAGGCAGCCTCTTGCAGGAGACAGAGCCACAATGGAAGGTGCTGTAAACATTTGCACTTCAGTAAAGAAAAGGGGGAATTAAAAATCAAGTGCTCATTAAGCAAACTTTATGCCAACCTTGTGATAGTACGGGAGTTTCACCCAGTCTGTTTCAAGTTTCCAAAAACAAGTTTAAGGAATTAAGTTTGGAAGGAGCTTCATCTGGAAATTTAGGTGATGATTTAGGAACCTGAGTTTTACCACCCATCTTCTCATCTTCCTGTGAATGAATGCGCTCAAAAAATCAAGGCTGAGGCTAAAATACACACTGAATTGCTTTCCCCTTCCTTAGAGTAKATTACATGATTCAATGAAGCATTAAATCCAAGATTTTACAAAATCAGTTACTCAGGGTAGATTTCTAGGGCTGGTGAGCCTGGAAAAGATCATTCTTCCTACTTTTATTTTCCCATGTGAAGCCACAACAGTGCATTTCCTTCCAAGGTGCCAAGTCATGATCAGGGARATGGGATGAGCYCAGTTGGTTAGAACATGRTGCAACAACACCCAGGTTGTGGCTTCAACACAAACAGGCCCTTTACTTCAGAGGAAGTCCATTATAATTTTTCTGTTCTAGGTACACATCCTCGTTTATGAATGCTCTCATCTCCCAAAAGGTCAGAAGAGCTTCCAGAACTGGCATGCCCTATGGCTGTCCTGTACATCTGCAGAGATTTCCAGTCCATGTAACTGGAAGTTACATTGAAGTTATCTTATTCAGATGACAACATCCAGGAAACACACTCTGATTCCATAATTAAGCAATAAGGAATAATAAGCAGCACAGCAATCGTGGAGTAATCACAACCTTTTGGTTGTGAAGTGTTTCAAATGCCCTTGGGGAATGATTATCTCCTGATACCTACAGGCTCTGTGTTGCTGCCTTAGTCTTAATAAAGAACAAAGATGTGGCTGGCAGTTTTAAACAATAGTTTTAGAGGCAGATGCTTGCAGAGGGACAATTATGCCGTGCTACTTTGCAAGTATTTGCAACRAGCTCAAATATATCTTCATTGCTGCCACTGAGATAGAACAACACGCAGTGACACAGGGAGAGCACACATCCTTCCAAGACTTCTGGGACTGGTGGCAAAAAAAGTGGCATTCTGCTCAGAGCACCTGCAAGCCCACCTTGCTGTTTCTGCTGACAAGGCAGCAGTGACAAAATCGTGCTGCACCAAATGTGTGTGAAGTCCCATTAGCAAGTCATCTTTCTATTTTATGAGCACCCAAACTCAGGGTCTTCAGATTCACACACAATTAGCCTTACTAGGGGTGACCAGGTTAACAACCTTCTGAAAATAAGAGGCAGGGCAAGATATAAAAGGCTAATGTAGCAGCTAATTCTTGTCAGTTGAGTCATCCTTAATTGTCCCACTCACATGTCCTCATCCTTAATTGTCCCACTTACATGTCCTTATCCTGCTCCAGCAGCAAGATAAAATACATTCCACCTCAGCTTCACTTTGCCATGCAGGAGAAGAGAACGCAAAGCTGTGACAACTCACTTCAGCAGTGAGTAGCTTTAGCTCCATGACACGAGGCTGCACTGCCAGACCACTGGGTGATGTGCTTGTGTGTGTTGTCACATGCCTGTTCTCAGCTGCCATTGAAAAATGCTGGTTTATAACTTGGTTTGTTGAGAACTGCCCGTGTTTTGGAGGTCTTTTCAAAAAAGTGCCTGCACAGAGGGGGGTAAAAAAGTAGAAATCCCATCATAGGGCTCCACATTTAATGTCTTTTYACAAGTAGGACAACTTTCTGAAAACCCATCCAACCATCCCAGCTTGCTTTCCAAGACTCAGAACGATGCTCCCTTTCTTGAACAGCACCTCCTGTAACAGGAGGTCCTTAGGAACTCTTACACATGCACACAAAGGACAAATYATCAAGTCCATACTTATGCAAAGTTCCCTGTAGATGATGTCTGAAAGAATTCAGCATTGCTGAATTATGCATACCTTGCTAATGCACTGCTGCAGCGTCTACCTCAGGTCTCCACAGGATACTGATACTTAATTAGAATCGGTTTCTTGTGTGTTCATTTAAAATGTTTCTTTAGAAGGTTCACCAGGAAGAGCCATACCACCTTCTGCTGCTCTGGCCACACAGCACAGGCACTTGTTATTCTCAGAGCATTCCTTACAACCCAATCCCTGTGTGGCACGGAGAAAGAGGAGATAAATAATTGACACGTGCTCCAGGTGCAAAGACCACAGCTGGAACCCCTGTCACTGGTGGCACCTGGCTTGGAGCCACCCTGAAGCCCAGAAGCAAACATGCTCCCAGTCACCTCCCCTCATTGCCATGCAGCAGCAGTGCTGGGAGATGCCAGGGTGCAGGAGTTCAGCCAATTATGTGCTGCTGGAACAGCCATTCCTCTTCCTCTCCAAGGAGGAAGCAGCAGGAGTGACTCGTCGTGGGACAWCCAGGAAGTTTAAGGAATTCCTGTATTTTGTTAGCTGCTTGTCAAATCTCGTGCTTCTTTCCCGTTTTTCTTCTTTAAAAGGGTGCACCACATCCTGCACTCAGGGGTGTTAGAGTGTGTGACCTACATTAACCTGATTTCCTTGTGCAGATGGCACTACTGGAGCTGCTGAAGCAGTTTGCCTAATGACACACGACAAGCCGAAGGCAGAAAGAAGAAATAAATCAAGGCATCCCAACACCTAACCCTAACCTGACTATCACTGGGGRTAAAACCASACCTTTCTCTCAGCACTTGCACTGCTGATTTCCTYTACAAGCCATTCTGTGGGCTGTTTTTTTTATCATTGCCCTGATTTTGGGCAAGATTCAAAAGACAAGAGACATCAGTAGAAACCTCCTGTCTAGCACAGCTTGAGGGTACAGCATGGTGCACCCAGGGCAGGAGGCAGTGCTGGTGGCACAGCTCTGGCCACAGATTCCCAAATCCATGGCCTCTTCCAGCAATTCCTGATGAAAAAACATAAAGTTTGGCCTCTCCTTTCAGACTCAATGCAAGCACTCTCAGCACTGAGCCACAGGCTCTGGCTAGGATGGGTGAAAAMCCAAAATGCTGTGGGAGAAACTGGACTTGATTTGAAAATCTCCCCCCTTAAGCCTCCTTTACAAACACTGAAATGCTTWGCATCACTTCCTTGTTCAGACTTAAATGAACCTAAACAATGATAAACTAGCTTAAAGCGTGATATAATTAAAACAGCACTGGTCTAGGTCAGGCTTTTTTCCCTCTTGGCATTCTTGGTTTTGGATCAATACATCTCAGCCTCTCAAAATGTTGTGCTGCACATGACATATTACAGACTGAGGCTAAAACCCTGATATATCTACCACTAATAGCACTGCAATTTGGAAGAAAAGAATAAATATGCATGATGGCTTAGAACCACAGCACTGCATGGCATATTGCATTCCATGTTTTAGCAACCACATTTAGCTTTGTGCTTTTTTTAACATTGATAACAACTTTGAAACAAATATGTTAACATTAAAGCTCAGGTACACTTMTGCATTGTCTATTAGGTTGTAACAAAATTACTCAAATTGAAGGAATAGCTGTTTAAAATCAAATTGGAAATACACCACACTGAATAAAGCAAATAGAAAATCAGTCTACTCTATCAAGAAGGTGCTATGAATTTTAAAGATTTTAAAAATATCCACCATCCATAATAAAGCCAAAATCATGACACCTCAATGTCATTTTGAGTGTTTTTCAACACCTGATGTTAAAAGCAGTTTAAGATTCTGTTCCCACRCTTAACCCAGAGAAAGGCAGGATTAATTTCTGAGATTTAAAAGTCCATGTCTTAATGCCACAGTCAGAATCCATCCAGCAYCCAGCCTCTTTGTCATGCAGAGGACAAACAGCAGCATCAGCCTCTCTTCCACACTRTCCCCTACAATCAAGGCAGCTGGCACAGCTGAAGGCTTCAGTACCAGGAAGATTTCCAGGATCAAAGGAATTTTCAATGAGCAGTTGGAAGGGTCAGTGTTATGGCTTCTGGCTTTGCCTGAAAACCAAAAATACAAGGTGCCAGACTGCACCAGACTCAGATGAGATCTGTTTGTTTCCACCTGGCTTTTATAAATAAGGTAGAACAGATTTCTTGAGGGCTTGCATGGAGGGATGAATATTCCACTTTGGTGATCAGGTTACCAGGAAAATGTGAGGCACTTTCAGCTTATTTTTTATGACATTCAAGCATCTCCAACACCAACAAGTTGCAAACACACAGATTTTATCACGGACTTCCTGGATTCTCCTGCTGCAATATCCAAAGGGYAGCATCCTGGGTGGCCTTATCTATWCATATAAGGCATCACAATGCTTGTTTTTAAAGGGCATCAATCTTACTTAAAGCTCCTACTTTTCAGGAGATTCTGCCCCTCAGAGTGTTTCCTTTTTTCMTTCTCCACCTTGGTAATTTGGCATGTGGCAGAATTGCAAAAGGCCACAGTGTAGGTGAGAACTTCCAGGTACAGACAGACATTTTTACTACTGTCAGAGTTTTTTCCAACTCTTCAGGCAGCCTGAATACCAAAAAACCTGCCAGCTCCCTTCAATGAAAAAAAAARCCAACCCAAACCCCTGACTGTGCAACCACACTTCCAAGCAGGAGGCACCTCCCTGCTGGAGGCCAGGGAAAGACACTTCTGGTTTTTTGAGAAAYCCTTTTTTCCTCCCATTGCATTATTAACAATGCTCACATGGCAAAACTAACAATTTCATTTCAAAGGGATTCTTTATGAAGGTGTGTTGCTGATAAAATTCAGACTGTTCTGGCATAACATCTACTGAGCACTACTTGAATGAGGGAAATAAAAAAAGACCAGTAAGCACCATCAGAAATAGGGAGCAACTCATAAAAAGGTATTTAATATGCCAAGGGATTGTTTCTTCACCTCCCTTTGTGTGCTGATGTTACCACAGACTGCAATTATGGTGAGAACCTCAAACCAAAAGCACCAATAATCTGATTAAACAACTGCGTGGGTTTTGGTTAGAACAAATCATTGAAACTGATGAATCAGAGAAATGCTGATTTCACCAGTCCACTGGCAAAACAAAGATGATGCTCCAGACTTCAAATATACATTTTATAGATAGGTTTCACATTTTTTTTAAATTTACACTAAATATATATTATCATTTTGAGCTTTGGCATTCCACTCTTTTTACTGAAATACTGGGAATCAAAGAAATGGAACATCAAACTCACCTTCTGCTAAATGCATATATATCCTCACAGGTATTTAGTGGCAAGWTATTAAATGTCACTATTCACTGAGACAGCACTTTTTATATCTTTCGTACAGGAAAAAGGAAAAAATAAAGAAGAAAAAAAAAAGAAAAGAAAAGAAAAAAAACCCCAAAACCATCTATGTAAAATTTGCAGGATTATTTCAGAGCCTCACTGGTATCAATGACTTCTCCACTCAGATGTTCAGGAACAGAGGAGGTCAAGCAGAACATCCCCTGAGTTTGCTGAGCTGCCACGTGCCAGAGGCACCAGGAAGCACGACCACCCCTGTCTGCACCTTTCCTTCTGGCAGAAACAGCAAAAAAAAGCCAGGAGGAACCCCGTGTTCAGCACCTCCCAACATCAAATCACACTCAAAGGTGTCTGATAAGTATTTACATTGGGAGATGCTGTTCTGGGGTGAAGCAGAGCAGTGTTACACATCCCTTATCTACGAACYGAGCGCTCTGCTCACTCCCGTGCAGGGCTTTAAGGCCCCCAGACATTAGCCCAAAGCAAAAACCACATTGTCTCCATTTAATTGCCTAYCTTTTCATACTTGCTGTGATCCAAATGACTGAGTTAAACAAAATGGTTACTRGTAACAGGAGACCATTGATAACCAGCAGGCTGAGGTGGGTGTACGTGCACAGAGTTCAAAAGGAAACGATGCTGCTGCATGCTGTTTACYTCTCCAGCATGAATTTATAAAGTGAATTAGCAAGAATTAAAAGGATTAAAGTCCCAGGAACCGATGAAGTCAAAGAGAAACAGAAAATGGATTCACTCCTAAAAAGATAAAAATTATTTAACAACTTATTAAAACAGTTCATCACTGTAATTAAAATCCAAGTGCCTAGAACAAAGTGCCACAAGAAAGGTAATTATTTATGAGGAGACTTTAAAAAGCCATTCACAGTGAATTTGGGAGAGAATCAGCCTGAAAGAGTTGGTAGTAAAAAGAAATTGTTTGTTTATTCATAAAACTTATTTTGGTCTAGCCTACCACTAAGAATCCCTAACATCTGCTCAATGGCAGCTGTAAGTAACATTAGGAACACTCAGCCAATTTATATCTTTCCTTTTTATTAAAAAGTAAACAGGTCTTTTTAAATTATTCACTRGTAAATTAACATAAAAATCAGTGCTGTAGCTAACCACATTTTGTGGAAAGGCATCTGCAAGCCTTGCATGATTGTGATGATCTCAATCTTTCTACATYTCACTGACTACTTTACTCTTTATGTGATGTCCCACCTAATTTACCAAATGAAAATGCAGAAAACTCACAAGCCATACAGGAGTCACTGCCATGAATAATACAAAATACATCACTGATGCCTCAAAAGCCATATTAGTTGCCTCCTTCTGACTTTAACTGTTCTTATCTTTCCTTTGCCTTCTGCTGTATGAAAATTCCCCTCAAATAATCTCAGACCTCTCCTGCTTCTGTCTTTCATGAACAAGACATTCATTAGACAGGAAGGAGCAACAAAATACAGTGGTGTTCCTAATTAATAATTATTTGTTCTCATCTGCAGCACTTTYATACTTAGATGACAAAGTGCTCTGCATGTTCCCGTGTTTCACTCCAAACCTGTGCTCTTAAGACAGTAAAAAAGGCACAGGAACACTTCAAACCTAAAAGCTTCTCTTTACCTCTCACTAACTTTTTTTTTGTTTTAATCAATCACTTCCACATTTYAGAAGAAAAACATATTACTTTCTTCCTGAGTTCCTCTCCCAGCTTCAGTCCTTCCTTCATCATACAAGCAAGTGCCTGCAAATGGACTCACCAAGAAGTTGTTCAAGGGCATGGAGTAGCTTTGTTTATTTAATTAGGATGTTTTTGTTTTACTTCTAGGGAAAAGAAYCAAGCATTTCTGCAGTGCTCTCTGYCTGGAGACAGTTTAAAGCTGTGTAATTCTAACCCAGGCACTGGAAATGGCATTGTTGCAATAGCACAGGGTCCACCCAGCTGAAGTTCCTGGAGGATCCTGCCTTGAAGCTGCAACTGGCAACCAAGAAAGCTGCTGAGAAGCTGGATTTGCTCTGGAGATCCAGGGCAGCTGCAAACACAGTGCCTGATTACAACACAAACCTAACTAATTAGCTATCAACAGCACGTACAATGTGTCATGGTAGCAGAGAGCCAGCTGAGAAATGCCAGCCCCTCCTTTTCATCCCTCTCCATCACACCCCAGCAAGCTGCTTGCACATCCTGGGGTCAGCTCTGTTCCAAAGCTCCATTTATGAGTTAGGCTTTGAGTTCTCCACAGTTCACCTTCCAGGACTAGTGGGAAGGAGGCTTTTGAAGATAGATATGAGTCACAATTTCGTATTCCACAATTTAAGTTCAGTGTGATGCATGGAAWATGGAACATCATCCCTTGTTTCCCWTTTGGTCCATTAGAGAGGAATTGAGAGATCTTTGTGAGAAACGACAAGATTTCACTCCTTCACTCCTGTGATGTTTGGGATAGGCTGGTAAATTGGACATTGGACTGGAAACATGACTGCAGAGGTGATGGAAAGAAGATGTTATACTCAAGAAAAGCTCCTGGTGTCACCAAGGAGAAATCTTTCCTACATCTTAGATTTAGGGAGAACTCAACTTCAGAAATCAGCTGCAGCAGTGCACTGCAGGGAAATCACTTTATAGCCCAAATGCTAGCAGGAAAGAAACATCAAAGGTACAAAAGACAATCAGATGTCAGATCCCTGTTGACTTGCCATGAAGACTGTGGCCTTTGCTGTCAATTTAGTCTTTGAAAAATTCCCTCAGAAGGAGGAGTACCACAGACACCTCTGGGAAAGCCATTGTCTTCAGTAAATACAAAGTACAGGCAGAAATCTTAAATTGTCTTATCTGACAGATGCTGAATTTTAAAACTACAATTTCTGAAAAGGAATTGAAAAAAAAAAAAACAAAACACAACAACAACAAATCAGGAACATTTCCCAAGTGATGAAATTCCAAAGCATAAAAGGGAATTTCTTCCAACATCTCCTCRACACAATCTGAGCTGTAACAACAAGAACCAGAGGAACACAGAAAGGCTGGGAGTCAGTCTCCAAGTAACCTAGGTCCCAAGAAAATTCAAGTTCCTTGTGTGTAACTSCTCAAAAACACTGCAAGCAACCACAGAGGCAAGCTGGAAAGGTCTCTTTCCAAACACCACTGAAATGAGCATATTCTATGATAAATACATTTGCATTTGACCATTGTAGCTCAGTGAGGAAAGTGCTCATGCAACCCAGCAGTCAGCTGGGGTATCCAGGGTTTCTCTGCACTTYATGATGTAACTCTTCAAAATGCAGCACCAGCACCATTAGGACATGATTTGATAAAGGCTCATGGATGTCTTTACATTGATATCAGTGTGTTTTAACATTCAGCTTTAACGTTCAGGTAAGGAAAAAAAATCCATGCCCTCCTTATGGGAAACTTCTTGTTTTTGTCCCATTTTCATGGCTCAGCTGGTATTTCACTTATGTTTGTGCTCAYCTCTTGTTATGCCCCTGTGTTTTTCCCTGTGTCCTTATGATTAAATGGTTCATTCAAGTGAGTATCCACAGTTCTTTAAAATACCCTAATGATGTTCAAGATCACATATTCCTGATGTATTTTTCCATTCAACACATTTGTCTTTAGAAGTCTAAATCCACATTGCTGCTGCCATGAGCATGTGTCTTCAAATTAGGCAGGTACAACCACAAGGCCTTGACACCTTAAACAGCAAAAACAAAAAAAAAAGCAAAACAAAACAAAACAAAAAAAAACCCACAAAAACCCCACAAACAAACAAACAAACAAAAAAATCCAGGACCTACAACCCTACAATCATGCTTAGYTTATTTCCACATCTATATTAAGCTTCTGTTAAGGAACTGGATTTTCTAACTAGTGTTCCTACTTATCTTGTAAAAGATACTTTAATATTTCATAAGCCAATTTTATATAATTGATAGGTACAGTAAATTAAATATTTATTTCTATTTTTCACTGGTTTAGTCGAATTTAACACCTGCTGCTGACAGAATAAAAAAACCCCAACCTGAAATATCAGAGAAATAAATAGTACCCAGTACATCTATTGATTTTACATAATATTTCCATGTTTTAAAATTGCATTCTCTCAAACCATTACCTTCRATACCAGAGCTTCACAGATGCGAAATTTTTTTGCCAGGAAGCCCTGTTATTTTGCTGGCATGTTTGACTGGAACTATTCACTGTGCAACAATCCCTGAGTCTGAGGTGATATGAAACTTCAGAAGTTTTAATTCAAATTCTAACAAGTTATTTAACATAGAGACAAGGTTYCATTCATGGGGAAAATTAACCCAACAGGGGTGCTTTCTCACCTCTCTGCATCAGTTGTTATAAATTGAAAGTATACCGTTTAGATATTCCCTTAATTAACATGTTTTGGAAAGATCTTGAACGCCAGCAAAAGCAAAGTGCTATTCAGGCACTGAGGATAATTTGCTAATAGAAGGTTGACCCCTCTCAACAGTGTGCTGCTCTGTCAGTGCCTGCCCACTCACTGCAACCTGCTATTTCCCAACCAGCTCCAAAGCATCAAGAATAKAAYAAAGAATAGGCATCAAGAAYAGAATAAAGAATAGGCATCAAGAATGAACCCTTTCTTAAAGGTCAAGAAGCAGAAATGAGCGTTCAAAGCCTTCTCCTCAGAGAGAAGGATGAGCCTGGGATTTCTAAGGAGCTGTCACACTCCTGCCCCTCTGCAATTCCACTTTGCTCAGTGCAGGGAGAGCACCAAAGCACCACAGAACTCTGCCATTTGGAAGCACATTTTGGGCAGAGTGCTGTGAGAAGAGCTGCAGGAAGGGGGCCCTCCCTGCTGCTCCTGCCTGCTGCAGTGCACAAAGCTCCAACCTGSAGCTCTGCTGGCTCCCAGCWCCACTGTCACTCCCAGGAAATRAGAAGATATACTGGTATTCCTGGTRTATGTTCCTGGTACTYGGTTGTAYYARGAAATCACAGCCAGCAGCTCCCACCAGAAAATGTCCAGACCTTCTCTTGCTCCATTTCCCAATTTGAATCGTGACCAAGAGCATCTTCATGCACAGGCACAAAAATTTCCACCTTCCAACGAGAGGATCACATTTCTGTTTATATCTTAATTTACTAAGCCTCACAGAGGTTCTATAAAACGTGCAAGTGCTAATTTGACACACAGAAAACCAGAGAGGCAAGTTGTCAAAAGTGATGATGTGCTGGAAGTCATTCTGCAACCTCAAACCCATCTTCTGGCTTCCTGGCTTGTTGTTCTTCTGGGTGAGAAGGGCTTGGAAATAGCACTGCTTCTGTTTGCAAGTGGAGATGGTGGAGGGAGAAAGTCAGGTGGTGGTGTGGATAACACAAATTCAAACAAACAGGCACAGAGCTGACAAGTTTTGCACTGTTTTACACTGGTATTTCTTCTTTGACTTGATTGGAGGGTATATATTCTTATTTCCTGATTACAGGAGAAGACCATTAATAGAACAGGCCTTGCACAAAAMCAGCAGAGTTGCCAGGCACCCTGCTCTGACAAATATGAATGGCCCCAAATAAAGATCTCCCCTCAGATATGGCTGTGTAGGCAGGCACACAGCTCAGTAAGCACATAAATAAATGCATAACAAAATGTGCCATTGCATGCACGTCTGGGTTTTTAACAAACAGCAAACAAATGAGGCTTCACTGTATGCACTCTAACTCYGTTCTCACTTCACAGACTTTTTGCATCTTTATTTTTCCCCAACATCTTTGTTTCTCTTAAGTGTTACTTCTGTCCTCTACTTACCCATGCAGGGTGCTGTTGACTCAACTGGAAAGACATTTCATGAGAGCCTGCCCTAGCCTGTCTCAACCACTTTCCATTCCTTCACTTCTGATTCCCTACACACGTATTACTGAGCTCCAGACAGAATTTTAAGTCTTATTTCACATTCCTTCAAGGTCTGCTTTACTCAAGCCCCACTATTTTTTTTCTCTTTTTTTCTCTTTTTTTTTTTTCTTGCTGCTAGTCTTTGTATGGCCTCTCATCAGCAATTCAAACCTGAGGATATTGTGATTGCATTGTTGGAACTTTTCAACTCCAAGCTTATCTATCACGCCTACATTATTTCTAGTGATTAGCTGCAATATCACTGTTAAGCTTGTAGGCAATTACCTCATTTAAGGGAGCATCCTTGTAGTGCCTCACTGAACATGCTCTTATCTGCATTCTCATACTGCTGGCTTTCTTTTCATTTCTCCCCATTCTGCACCAGAACAAATGAAATCACTTGTTTCTGTTCCGACCTCTTTYAGGCTGATTGTATTTAAAGATACTCCATCTTTTGATCTTCCTCCTAATTCAATAACTTTGTTAGTCCATGRTATCATTCAGAACTTTGAGACAGTCACACTGCATCTTGGTTTTCCACAGTGTTTTCTGAGCTTGTTYTTTGCACCAAACTTTCAGTGGTGTTAACCAGAGCTCTGAAGATGCAGGACAACCCCAGACTATGCAGGATGCTGCAGCAGGCAGGGAGGTGATCCACTCCCAGAGTAACTCCACAGCAATAATCACTGTCCTGATAAGCCCCTTAAGCAGCCAACTGCAAGTACCTCCACATTCAACACAGTGGCCAAGAAAGCCTCAGTCACCAGTCAGTGCTAAGTACTCTTCCCACACACCCCTAAGGGTAAGGACTCCCTGATTTGCCCCCAGCCCCACCCTGGACCTCCAGACCAGAGCTGAACATCAYGYGTCACCCTGGAGAGCTCTCAGAGAYWGAYCACATCCAYAGAAAGGAGCTGCTCCCAGAAGAAGACAGACACATTGCCCCCTGATTTCTGAGGGATGTTTTACAAGCAGAATGCACCCTTCACAGATACACCATAAACTCATCACAGCTGGCTGTATTTCATTTGCAAATGCTCTGGGCTCTAATAACTGACTGACTTGGTATCAAACTACAGCTGAAGCTGCAGACACATAACCAAACCAACACATAACACCACTCACATGCTACTGAGGGGGGAACCCTTGATTTTTGGATTGAGCATGAGATTTAAAGCCAGGAACTCACAACTGATCTCAGTTTGACTTTTGCTTTCTCTGMTATTATCTTTGTCTCATATTTCACAAGGCAATYGTAAGRTTCACTCAGCTAATGTCAGTTATGTGCTTTGAAGACAWAWAGTACTWGGTGCCAAGTAGTATTACTTATTCAGTAGTCTTGTTTCCTATGTTAGTTGCATTTGAGCAAAGCATGCTTTGCTTTTCAGTCAGTTTTGCCAGTTTGGTTTCCTTGGGCTCTMATTTTTCATGAAACAGTCACTTGGCAGAAGTTTTGTTTCACAGTGGTCCACATACATCCCCTCACACTCACATGACTGCAYGTTTACAGCCACACCACATAACCCTATCCAGAACAAATCTGTGCAAGAAAGTGCTCAGAACAGCAACAGCTATTGCCACCTTAGAGTTTGTCTTCCCTAATATTAACCCCAGGATAAAAATCCTATTTAGAGCTGAGGTAAAAGCTTTGTGTAGCCAGACATTATTTGGTGATGTTCCAAACCATCTCTCTCTCCTGTGAACTGCAACACAAAGCTTTTCCTCACTGTTTGGCCATGTTCTTTCTGTTCCCTTTGGAATGAACAGCATCAGAGGATCTAARACCATTTCTGCTCACATATTCAATGAGTTTTAATTTTCCCCTTCTGGATATCAGAGACCTTATTGCTTCAGCCACCTTCTGCTACTTCTTGCAGGATTTCTTGTGCTAGAGACTTCAGAAGCTGGTTTGTTTTAGCACTACTCATTCCCTTCCTAAATTCAATGTTTGCATTAGYCAGTATCTCCACATACCACTTATTTGATTAATTGTTTAATGGCCTGTGAAAAAATTGTTTAAAACTCATACATCAGAAGAGCTGCAGAAGAACATACATCACTCTTTGCTGTTCTTTACACAGATACTTATTTAGATATAGAGAGAGAAAAGAAGTATCTTTCACATGTCACTGCTGTGCTCCCTCAGCTTCCCARAGTGTGGTGTAAAAGAAGCAGTTTGCACAGTCAAAATGACACAGATCAAGTTTTCACTTTCAAAGTCCCTTTACTGAATCACTTCCTCCACCTCTTTCCTAGTCTGTGTATCTTAATGAYTGTGAATTGCCACACAGTACAATAAAGACTTGTAATTAGGTAATRTGGTTTTCCAAAATAAAAATCTTATATATGAGTGAAATATGCAATTAAGTCATTAACAGCTTTACTGAAGTATTCCTTTCTCACTGCAAATTCATCTTTCCCTTCCCTGTCTGCCTTCCTTGGCTGTTTCTGWTGTTTGTGCCAAGAAACAGAAGTTTAAAAATGGCCCACCTCTCCCACTATGTACAAGAATGTTTTCTTGAATGTTCTCAAGAAAAAATTGAGAAACTTCTTGAAAACTCTCAGTCAGGAAATATTTAATAGTTACAACTGGCATGGGGGAGTCAGGCACCCATCTGTGTTCCTTAGGACTGTTTATTCCAAGAGACCACTTAGGCACAGCCTTGAGTGTCTCCTGTAGAAATGAGCATGATTTACACAAGGATACACCAGACACTGACCACCACTRATTACCTGACTCTGTCCCCAAAGCAGAGTCAAAAATGCAGTTTCTTTGAGAAGCTCATGCACTCAAACCACTACCAGCATTTGAAGAAGCACAAGAAATGGCAGTGGATGCTCTAAAGCAAAATCCCCTGATTGAGTGCCAGGCATTTGTGTCAGYCAGCCCTCCAAAATCAGGGTGCTCCTTTGGCAGTGGGACAGGGCCACTGCTGTGCACAGCTCCCCTGCCATCCTGCCCTCCTCAGYACTGCAGAGATTATTCCTGCCAGGTGAGTCACTGTCCTTGGAGGGATGTCAGCCTCCCTCACTCAGAAATAGCTTCTGAAACATTCCAGAAGAATTTATGGCACGTCAGTCAAGTTGGTAAAGGCATGGTTAAAGGAATTTAAGGTAAYTGTGTGCCTCCTCCCATTCTGGTGTCTTTCCCCTTATGGACTTAACTGCAAAAGAAATAAAAAGTGGCCATGGAGAATTGTTTCAGAGACAACAGGAGTCAAGAGCCAGCAGTTCACACAGAGGAAAATTATATATAATATACTAGTTATACAATATAACTAGTTTATGTTATACATAACTAAATATATAATGYATATCTCTAATATGAATATAATAATATACAAATATACAAATAAAACAAAATTCAATGGGAATTCCAGGCTCTCAGCAGTTCTGACAAGTTGGAGTCTGAAAGCCTGGCCCTCAGTGCATGTATGGAGAGCACAAATGAATTCTTTTTTTTTATGCCTACCCACAAAGAAAAAGCAAAAGAYTGAAATAAGGAAATTACTGGATATATTCAGATGGATAAGCATCCTGTAAAGGGAATAACTAGGCAAGGAAAATCATTAACAATAGAGCCATCTGCTGTATTTCAAAAAAACTRCACCAGCAAAATTCTGAAAAATGGTAAAATGCTTTACAAGCTGAATTCTTCACTACCCAGTGGTACAAAAAGAGACCATAATGATTAGTGCATCAGTTTAAATAAGAGGAAGCGTGTATTTCTTACACCTCTTCTAATTAAAACCAGCATTTAGTGGCATAATACTGGTCCTCTGTGTCTAATGATACTAATTGACATTGTAGCTGGGCTTGTTAGAAGCCTGAAATGCTCTCCATTCCACTTGAATCAGAGAAGCACAGACCTGTGTATGGTAACAGTGAGGTCAGCAGCAAGCTGAATATTTATTTAAATACTGACAAGACACTTGATTATGTTCTTTCTTGTTTTAAAGTAAGAATTTCAAGTCTGAGGGGAAAAAAAAGGGAAAGTTGTACCAGCACAGACCCAAAGCTGCCGAGAGAGAATACACTGCTGAAAATCTGGGATCAAATGGGTGCTAAGCCATGCAAAAATATAACACCTACAAGGATGCACAGCCCCTGGAAACTCTGTCCTGTTGGTTTCCTGAGCTGCCCTCTCAGAGGGGGTCAGAAATGATCACAAACCAAAACTGAGAGCTTTTGGCATGAATCTTCACAGGGAAGTTCCCCTTGCATTTAAAAGAAGGYTGTGAGCCATCTACCTGCATCCTGYCTGCAGGCCACCACAGCTGCCTCCAGAAGTGTCTGCCCCAAATGCCTTTAGTAAATACCCTGTTTGACAACGAGTTTTCCTTGTTCCTACAACCCTTGCCATTCAGCAGTTTTTCACTTAACATTTCATGTAGTTTTTTGTGTGTAGGTTACACAAAACAAGTGACACTTCATGACTCCACCTGCAGCTTCAGTAATTGCCACAGGAGTTTTTTCGACGATCGACAACACCAAACTTCCACGACTGGAATTTAATAAACACCACAGCAGAGACATTCTTAGCTTAAAAGGAGAGCCAAGTGCATTTACCTGCCATCATAGCTATCATGCTGGCCTTGTAGACGTTGGCAAGGGAGCCCAGTTCACCTGTAGCCAGGATGGTTTTCATGTGAGCTTCTCCGCAGGCGGCGCGGCACAGCCGGATCTCCTCGTACAGCCCTGGGGACAAAGGCACGTGGAAATGATCAAAGTTCCCTGAGAGATATTGTCAAGCATGGCTGTAACTTCCACTTCTGGATTAATTTCCAGTCTCATAATTAGCTGTAGCACTCAGGAACTTAAGTTTTGTAAGTGCAATAAATTCCATGACTGGAGGTAATTAACGACGCCGCGCAGCTTCAGACTTTACTTAATAGCCATTAATGTCTGTTCTCTCAAAACTACAAATGTACAAAATACCCATGAATACATCAGCAGTAAAAAATGCTATGACAGTAAAGATTGATCTTAAACCAGCTTTTCCAGCAATAAATATGGTGTACATTGAATGAGTACTCAGAGACAGCTACGCTTTCCTCTGCTCCTGGCCAGTGAAACCCTCCCAAACCCTTCCTGGCAAAATTCAGCASTGCTCCCACAAAAGTTTTCACCCAGGGAGATTATAAGAGCTAGAAATGCATGAAGCATTCCTGTCAGAAGTTGGCTGCTTGGTGATGTTTAAGACTGCTCCAGTGTGGGAAGAAAAGCARCTCTTACAGTGCACAGTCACCATTTCTGGATTTTGAATTTAAAAAAAGCTAAGATGCAAAATGAACAAACAGGATGCTTTGCAAGAGGGTCCTTTAKACAAACTGTACTCAACCTTCAAACACATAATCAAAAGGTTCATTGACAAAAGGCATAAATACAGCTTTAAACAGTTCTTGCTAAGACAGTCCAGGCTATAAAGACTAATTTTTTTTCAGCAATACTCAATTTCTTTTCCCTCAGCCCTTAAGTGAGACCTGGAAGTGAAGAGCAGGGCTTGCCAGCTGTGGCAGGGCCCTCATCTGACTGATGCCATGGGCACACCAGGGTGTCCAGGGCTGGAATTGCTGGGCTGGCCTTCTGAGACATGCTGCACACATTAGCAGACAACTGGCTGATGCACTTAGCAAGTCCCTTTATAGACACCAGGCTTCACCTTGTTTCTTACTGTGTACCAAAGGTGTGAATTAATCAGTACTAGCATGCAGTCTAACATGTTTTATTGATCAATTGGTGATGCTCCAGAAACCTACATCAAATCGAGGCTCAAAAAGGAAACACAAAGGACCTGTGATTTTTCTTTTTTTTTTTTTTTTTTGTGCATTTAATAACCCTGCTCATGTTAGATCCAAACAAAATCTCTTTTAGTGGGGCGACTCCTTCCTGAAGCTTTTGAAAACCCAGAGAAAGCAGCTTTCTTCTTCTGCTGGTTTCAGTAACAAGAGGAAAAAAAGTTTTCCCCACCTTTAGGCTGCGCCACCAGAAATGTCAAAATAAAATCAACAAAATGCACATTTTTAGGCTGGATTGCATGAAAAGAAATTACATCCTCACAGCTGTTSTTCCCTCCCTTGTAGTTGGAAGGTGCTTTTCCATGCAATTAGCATCAAGCTGGTTTGAGCAGGCTCTCTGCCTGCCAGCACACATCATCCCACGGACAGGAAGGGCTCAGCATCCTCAATCATCCGTGGCTGGCAGGTGAGCTGGGGTGCAGGAGAAGTGGGCACACTTTAATGGGGCAGGTGTGTAGGTTTCTTTATTCAGAGACCAATTATTGCAGACAATAGCTGTGAAAAAACGAGGTTCCCTTTCTTGTAAAATTTRTAAAAGTTGAATAAAAAGACAATCAGAGACAACAAAGCAGAGTTGATGGCCGGGTGATGGGCACTCAGCCAAATGCACACCCAATAACCCAAAAGCACCTCTTTAAATACCTCAGCTTGTTGAATATTCATACTTCCCAAGCATGATTCAAACATTCTTTTTAGATGTTTCCCCTGAGGTCTTAAACCCCACCCAGTCTGCTCCCATTCCATCTTGCAACTTCATCTCTTCTGGTGGTGCCATTCTGCTGCCTCTCTGATAGTTGGGGTCCATAAATTCTTCTCCTGGGGCTCTGGTTTCTTGTTATCTTTGTCCAGATAGGATAATCCACAGATATGAGAAATCTCCTGATTATCTTTACTCTTTTCTTGGTTATATATTTAAAAAAAAAACAGTCTTTAATACCATGCTATAGCTTAAAAATGCATTTTTATCACCCTAGTATTTTTAAGTTTCATTAATAACAGAAAAAAAAAACTATATTAATACAGCAAAATTTCTAACATTATACACATRGCATTCACTTTAATATTTGTGAAAAGCCAACTTTATAAGATGTATTTAGAACAACAGCTGATGTTCACAGGGAATTTTGGACCACACAGTAAAAGTACAGATAGAAATGCAGCTACATTTGGGACAGAGCAATTTAATCAGAACATCCCAGCCCCAGTGCAAGCTGGAAGTTCTGCTTTGATACAGAACAAGTGTAAAAAACTCCTCCTCCTTTCAAAAACAAAAGGAGASGTTTCAGTACTCAGTCAGATTAAAATCAAGGCACAAGTAATGAGATTATCCTGCAAATTTTGGGCAAACGTCTGAAGTATGGGTGGAGTTAGTTCACAATTCAAAATGTGAATGGTGGAACAGCACTGTTGTGTGTTAAATAATAAACTTAAGAAATCATTTGGAAATAATTTGAATTCTGCCATAGGAGAAGAAAAATATACATATAAGCAATGCCAAAATAAGGATGGCTTTCAACCTTGTCATGACTTCAGCTCTGGATAAAAGAATGTGCATACCAAATTAAAAGCCATCCCTAATTTGCTGCCACTTGGCAGCAGTGGCACCAAGATTTTGGTCAAAAAAACTCAATCACAAGAAACCCTGTAGGGTTATTTTTCAACCACGAGCTAAGAACACCATGAAGAGGTGGGCAAGGGACTTCCCTTTTGACTCCTGGAAACAAAGAAAAAGCCAAAGCTCTCAAAGCAAATGGCCAGTACTCTCCAGCATATTAAGCACAAATATTATCCATTCTAAAAGCAGTCTAAATATTAAGTCNCCAAAGCAAGCCAATATATAGAATATACCTGCTCACTAATATAGTCTGCAGTAGCTCTACTGACCTAGCTGTTAAAATGTGACATAAGAACTCTTCTGCTTTGCACCACTTGAGATACCTGACACTTTTCATGAACTTTAGACCTGCTTTCACTAGATGCACTTACAGAAGTCAGAAAAATTCAGATTTTGTAGGGGAAAAAAAAGCTTTAGTAGTTGTGGTTTTAATTTCACTGTTATAAAACATGAGAGATGTAAGCTTTCTTGTAATTTTCCTAACACTGTAAATATTTAGCATATTATATTGAATTTTAGCAGCTATTAAATACAGCAAAGAAAATGTTCCTTCCCACATACATTTCCCAAGCAAACACCCCTGATAATTTCTGCTGGCTGTAATGTGCACTAGGTGATCTGTTACTTTGGTGTAATACATTAGCCCTAAAAAAAAATCACAAAATAAAGGGGTTAATCAAGATCTCCTACAAAGGAAATGAAAATATTAAAGGAGGGGGAAAAAAACCACACTGCTTAATTTTTTTATGGAATTGCTCTTCTTTAAATATGTGGTGATAAAAAAAAGTAAAAAAATAAATCAATTTATTTGGTGTTTTTATCTAGTCAGTCACAATGACTGATGTTAGGGGTAGCCATGCTCAAATTTCTCAGAGTATAACTGGGGCTTTTTCCCTTTTTCTTACAGGAAAATTCAACTGCCACAGAGCAAATGATGGCTTAACAATGCTCCTGAAGCCACTGACAGTGTTGCATGCCCAGATGTTTGCTCACAGCTGTGGAATTAGCAGGAACATTACTGCAGCCCACACAACCTCAGGAGGTGCAGCAAATACTGATAACAGGGAAAAAAAAAAGAATAACAAATAGATCCAGAGCTATTTCAACAAGTTGTTGGTCAACTTGATCACTCCTTCCATAAAGACTCCACATTCTGAGTCTAAAAGAAGTATCCAAATTGATAATTTATGTTTAATCCACACTTTGTCAAGTAATACAAGACAAGAGCTGAATAAACTACTTTAAAGTAGCATTGCTTTAAAAGCTGAAAGGTTATAAAATGTAGGTAAATTCATAAACTTGTATCTCATTTAATGTTATTTTCTGATGTAATTTTGCTGCTTGCATATTCAGCACTTAAAAGATCTTAAAATTACTTCACAAAGATCTGGAAAACRCATTCTGAGTGTCAGAAAGAGCTCCAGCAATATTCAAGAACTGCTTTAAAATAACTTGACATAATTGGACATACACTAAAATATTTAATAACCAAACAAGCCTYTGAAGCAAATCACAAAGCAACAAACACTATTTTATTGTGGTGACCCCAATTATTGCACAGGCTAGAAGAAAGGCTAAAAATGAACAGGGAGATAAAACACTCTGCCACATAGATTTTTTTTTTCCAATAACTTCTGAAGTTGTGAAGCCTGTCAGCATAAGAAAATACCCATAGAAGTTGTTTATTATTATTACTATTAATATTATAAGTATTATAACATTATTATTAATTATTATAATATTAATAATAATATTATAATAAGTTATAATATAACTGCAAGCTTAGCTGATGAAACACCTTAAACACAGGCACAGCTACTGCACTTCTTAATTTTATGTAATATAAATTTATTAGATTTAGCCTTAAAAAAATCCTTCTTCATCCTTTGTTCTAGATTCCTTGAAAGTATTTTATGGATTATTCTGTGCTATCCCTAATCCCACAGGTAACACACCTATTGAAAGCTAAACAGGAAGATAGAACACTAGATTTTCACCAAAATATCCAGATCACCCAATGAAATATGTTTGTTTTTTTTAATAGGAAAGTTAAATATTGTAATTTTTCACCTTGTGGCATCTCTGTGACAAGTAAATTCTGTTCCTGAAGTAGGTTTTTTTTCAAGATCACATAAACACGTGTCACAAACAGATTCAGATTCCATAAATAAACTTAARAAATCATTTGGAAATMATCTGAATTCTGCCACAGGAGAAGAAAAATATACATATAAACAATGCCAAAATAAGGATGGCTTTCAACCTTGTCATGACTTCAGCTCTGGATAAAAGAATATGCAYACCAAATTAAAAGCCATCCCTAATTTGCTTATTTAGTGAGCTGACAGCTTTACACCACATCCATCATTGCTGTGTCTGTGCACTCCTCCCTTGTGAGCTGTGACCACAAGGAATAATTCATCTTCCATGCAGAGGAGCCAACAAGGAATGTCCAGCCCCTTTCAGTCATGATCCAAACTCTCTCTCTCTCTCTGAATCCAAGCCCCGTATTTCTCCTCTGAGTTCCCCTTTCTATAAATAACTAAAATAACTAAGACTAAAAGCATGGAGGTTGCAAATACTACAAAAGAGGGCAAGATATTACAGCAAGGAAACCTGAAGGCACAGATACAGAAACGTGGGATTCAATTCTAACTGTTCATTGAAAGAAGACCAGAAAACATGATCTGTTACCATGATTTCTGTTATTTCCTTAAATAAACTCAGGTGCCAGGGGTCCATTATAAAGCCTTCCAAGCAAACAGGATATTATGGCATTGCTTTATACAGCTAAATGGCAAATTCATTCCAAGACAATGATGTGTCTACCTTCACATGGAGATTAGTTATAGCAGCACTGTCAGCATTTAAGGCAAACCATTCACAGCACATTAAGGATGCAATTAGAGCAAAAACCCTCTTCAGCATTATTGTTCTTACTAATTAGTAGTAGTCCACAGACGCCAGAGCATCAATAATAATGGGAACAGTCAATTTGTACCCTCAACTTTCAGGAAAAAGAAAACAACTCAAATACGTGTTTTCCTCAAGAATTGAAACATGTATATTTAAAAAGGTATCATCTACATTAGCAGCCCCTTGGGCTTTCTAACAAAACTCTTCAAGTAATTAGGCTTTTACTTGCTTTTTTTTTTTTTAATGCTGTACACAAAATCGTCTAAAGGCACTGAGGGAGTAGACCTGAATTTTCAAACCATRAAGTCATTCTGCCAGCCCAGCCTGACACAACTTCCAACAGCATTCCTCTCACAAAATGCAACCCTTTGTCATGAATTGAGTAAATAGTTTTAATTTAGCTCAAACCCACAGATTATCAGTTACTCTGAGGTGGGAGACCAAATTCTTCAAGGACTGATGGRGAGATTTGGGGAAGAGACATAGACAGACCATGGAGAAAGCTTTAGGTTCCTTGCCACAGGAAGTTTTTCACTCACCTTCCCACTGGCCAGTCAGCACCAAACTCCTGCTGATGACAATGTCAATCTCTCGGGCACCATATTCCACTGCCAGCCTTATTTCAGCCAGTTTGGTCTCTAGAGGAGTYTGTCCAGATGGAAACCCAGCAGCCACTGGCATGAAAGGGGTTGCAGGTAGAAGAAATGCTTTATGAATGCACTGAAGTTTTAKAATTTGACCATAAAATTGAAAATACCAGTGGTACACCAAAAAGTTTGAACGTTATTCATTTTCTTAATGCTTGCCACAACTCAAAAAATCTAAAGGCACCTCATCCTACCCTCTCTTCATCCACAAGAAGCATTAGCTCTACCCTCAAAAACCAGTGTCCAGCAAGGGAAGTGCATCTTGTGGAAAGATCTTTCACGTGCCTTGATATTTTCCAGACCAGCCTACATAAAAGCACAGTCTCTTATTGCTTCCAGCAGAATTGAGCAAACAAGGAGTGAGCTTAGATGTGAAGCAATATATGCAATTTAATTTTCTCCAATTATTTTAAGTCGTTATTTGAGTTAAATCATAATAATATTATTTAATGGTTAAATCACAGTATAGCAAAAATTGCTTTCAGTGAGTTCCATTTAAGATTATGTTTATGATGTTTAAGTACAAAACCCAAAGGTAACTTTGGAAATGGGAAAAATAATGGCTTTCTCAGAGATTGTCTTTCTGTCTGACACATAAAAGCATTTAGTGTGTATTTTTCCCCTGCACAACAATGAAACAAAAAAACTCACATGTACCTCAGCATTAAACTGATCTAACTTCAAAGTTTGCCCCTGCTTTRAGCAGGGGRTTGGACCAGATCACACCYAGGGCTCCCTTCCAACCTGAGCAATTCTCTGATTCTATTTCTTGCTTCCTGTGCATTCAGGGCTCATCTCTCTTGAGCAGTGACTGGAGAAGAGCTGACCCTGTCAGATTTGGGATGTGAAATCCTGAACCTGTGCCTGCTCAGCAGGAAACAACCCCTGGCTCTGCACACAGCTTCCCTGAGGTCAGCCTGCAGGATGTGCTGGCTTTGGCTGGGATACTTGKCCTCAGTGTAGCTGGGCTGGTTTGGATTTGTGCAGGAARCAGAGYTGGCTCTGCAGGGGTGTTTKGGTAACTGCAGTCAAGGCCTTTTCTTGGTGAGTGGGTTGGGAATGCACAAAAAAGCAGTTCTTATCTGAAACCACTGATTTTCTCAGTTTTACTCTTCCAATTCTCTTTTCCCCTCCATCCTGGAAGTGGTTTTATGAGCCAGCAGCTGTGTGGCACACACTTTGGCTTGGGCTAAACCCTGACACAGGATCACACTTAAAAGCCAAACATGATAGGGGAAAATAAACATTTTTTAGAACTCCCACCATCATCATCATCTACTTAGTGTATGCTGATACTTGTCCAGCACTCTATCTCAATTTCTGCTGTCCAGGTGAGAAAAACACTGATATATTTTCAAGGCCCCTTTGAAGAGCTTCCAGCAAAAAGACCTGGCATTCCTGATAAACTTGGARTTGAAAGATAACATAAGATTATACCAGAAGAAAATCCTCCTTCAGTTCCCTTCCTTCCACCTGTTACCTCTCCACCTTACTCCCTGACACAAAAGCAAGCCCAAACTTCTGGATTTTTCCTATGYATTTTATAATACCAAACTATTTGATGGGATATTTTTTTTGAATAAAGCTTACCTGAAGCCACGGGGATGTTACAGCCAGCAGCCTTGAGGGTGTTCACAGCATCAGGGACTCTTGCAGGATACACACAAACTGCTGCAGCAGTGATACCTGCAAAAGCCACAGTTCCCTTTTTCATACAGAGAATTCCACCTCCTCCASGAGCACGTGTGCACTGCCCTCACCTCCCACTCCTGTGTTCTCACAAGGATGTTGAGCACTACACCAGGGATGGCTGCAATTCTCTGTTTCCTCCCTCACGTTCCTCCACCTGACCCTGGGAGCAAGTCTGCATTAGCAGGAGTTAAAACTCCAGGATTTTTATCCACAGACTCACAGTTTAATGCCAGCACAGGCAGTTAAGACCTGCTTGATCAGCAAATTGCTGCAAGAGAAGCTGCACTGCCAAGCTCTGTTCTCACTTGTGGAGCCAGACTGAGCCCAGCAGCAACTGAGCAGTCTTGATGTTAAAGCAGCCCTCCTGCATTTCTAGCTCTCTCAAACTCCCAGATAATTGACCTCATATTTTATACTTCAGCTGCCTGAAGAGCCCATAAATCCAAGCCTGAAAAAAAGACTGATCTTTGATACTTTCTGTATATGGCTTCAATCAAAGGCCTGACTCCGACTTCCATCAGTGGCCCAACACCCTTCCCAAAAAGTGAGAAAACAACGAGGCAACACAGACATTTCCTCAACAAAACACCCCCACCAGRAGCCACCCTACCTTTATCATGCATGTCCAAGGCTTTGAGCAGATCCTCTCTGATGGGGTGCTTTGCTTTAAAGCACAGCCTCTGAACGTTGGAGGGAGCATCATCGCCCGCCAGGGTGGTGAGGTCTATGCAGGTGACAGCCTTCAGCAGCCAAGCTGCCTGCAAGGGGAACAGAGCAAGGGATGCAACATTTCTGTTCACACTTCCAAACTGCCTCAGAAGATGCAGGAATGGGAAGCCTGCCTCTCACTCTGACAATAGGGAAATGCACAGGATGGAGGACAAGCAAATAATAGCGTAGGACAGACAGGGCTGGCAGATGTTTGTTCATGTCTTCAGCAGTATCTAATGATACATGCCACTTCTCTTTGTGTGAATCAGGAATAAAAAACATCTAATTTTGGTGCAAAAATAAAACCCCAAAAGCAAGAGGTAAGTGGCAAGGTTAAAGCACTCTTTATATGGAAATGCTTCAGAATTTTAGGAGACTTATTAATCAAAGAATGGAACAGAAGCACAACTAARAGTTTTATGAGCTTTTTTGCTGAACAAAAATTGAGCTTAGGACATTATTTTGAAATATCTGTTGAAGGTCTTCCAGAAAATGCTCATTTACAGTGATGGCTTCACTCAAAGCTGACTTCTCTTACAGGGCACATGTACAGGGGGAAAGTTTGCAATGGCAGTGGGATAATGAACCACCACTGCCCCCTGTTAGTCTAAGCCTGACTGATTGTTTCTGGTTCCTCCTTTCATCCTATAATTCTTTAGAAGGGGTTTTCCCTTGAAATACTTTTATTTAACTTTTACTTGGATTTTTTTTATCCTCTGTTTCAGGGAATTTTTGTCTCCTCTCTTATGACATGAATCATAGTCTTCAAGACAGATGTAGGCAGGGGGTTTCAAGAACTGGAATAAACTTCAGGTTTTTTTWAAAGGGTTTTTCAATTGGGTATTTTGGGAAACAGGCTACAGAATTTGAATCTGTGCTGCTGCTTACATCCAAACGTGCATACTCAAAATCACCTCTGTTAAGAARACAGCACATGACTGCCCTTCAGGGACAATGTTCAAACAGAGGAGAGCTGCTTCTGACAGCCTTCCAAGTAAAACCCTGCTCGAGTACTGGTGTTTCTCCACAGGAGAGGGGAGAAGTGTTAGGAACAAACATCTGTCCTCCAGCTGTGTTGTGGGAGTGGCACTAAATCCCTTTCTTCCCCATGAGTGTCTGTAACCAAAACCTGTGGCTCTCTCTGTTATTTGCATGGTAAATACAATCAGTCAAAAGAAGACTTTGTTTTTACATTTCTGCATCTGCAGTGTCTGAGGATAGCCATGGTTATGGAGAAACATCTGGACTTTGTCACTGATGCTATTTCCCAGCTCAGAGCCACTGGACATCAAGTAACTTWTTATGCATAAGAAGCTCTGAAGAAATACTGAGCTGGTGTCTAAACCTCCTCCGTTCATCTCCATTTTTAAATTTAATCATAACACAAAAAGCACAAACTTTCTGGAAGGAAATCTTTTTCTATCACCTTCCAGTAGCATCTTACACCTACACCAAATTACCCCCAAAGTGTAATCCCAAAATCTGTGCTCATTGTGAACACAGCTTCAGCAATATGGTTGCACAATGTTGACTATTTTGAACAACTTTTTAGAGAATTAAGTAGAATTAAATTGTTCTTGCTTTGTTCTGTTAYATTCCACTCTTAAGATTGATCCTTCATCATCTCCTTCCTCCTGCTTCCAGGTTTTCAGCTACTGTTGCACAAAACCAACTTGTTCAGTGTGCAGAGGGGAGGCATCCCAAGCATTGTTTGTAGAACAGCTGCTTGGTGAATGGAGAAACGGTTTGTCTTTTTATAYTAAAATGGACAATAACCAACCATTTACTTATCTCAGCAGCTGAAAAGCCACTTTTCCTAACATTAGTGGGCTCCTTCCCCCCAYCCAAGTGCCACAGCCAGTCAGGACTTTTGAGCTTTAGCTAAAAAACTAGTTAAGCAATGAAATCACACACGTTGAGAACGTTTAAGGAAAGAAAAATCATCCAGGTAGGTCAGACTTGACAGGGACCATGATCATATCTTACAGCTTTCAAATTAAAAAATAAGAAGGCAGCATGCAGAGAAGTCTGTCTGGGAAACAGAATAAATGTGGAGGGATAGTAATATACAATTTAATCCACTCATGAATAAAGATGACCTAAATCCATTTGCAGTTTTGCCAGTCATGAGTTATAAGGTTTTTAACTTGTTTGGATAAATGCGTCACCTTATTCCATCCCATCATCATCAAATACAAATTACTAAAATAAGACATGGACAAGCACATCTTTTAAGTTTACATGTATCTTGAAAAAAATTCAATATTACAGCCTGGAGAGGGAGAGTGACTGCTTTAAAAATACAGGCACAGAATGCATAAGGAGAGCACTTACTTGCCAATTACCTTGCACGGTTTTCCATTTTTTAATTTCTTCTGCATGCCTCACCACTGCAGGTCGATTCACATGCACTTTGGAGATCCAGCCAAGTTCTGGGGAGAGAAACAACTAATAAAAAAAAAAGCCTCATCTATTTCTGTGTTTTTTTAATATATGGTGTGGTACTTGAGAAGAAAGTTGTAGAAAGTTTGGAAGCTCTGAAGATCATGTTGTGCTTTCCTGTCCTTCTAAGGGTTTTTGTATTGACAGCAGTCCAAAATAAGCTCAACTTCAGTTAGGGGATGATCTGTGAAGCAGGTATTTCACACAGCATCTTCTGTGTGCCATTACAAGTGAATTAACTGAGTGCTGATGAGACAGAGGCACTGTGCTGCCAGCCCTTCACTCAGAAGTTTATTACATGTAGCATGGAAAAAAACCCCAAAACAACCTCCAAAACAGCCTTCTGCCATTGCTTGATGACTTATTTCTAGATTCCAGAATTCCCAAAGAGCAGCAGATGCTCAACATGTACTAAAATAAKGAAAACTGTCTAGAGCCAGAAGAACCAAATATTGGGCACTGCTTAACAAAGGCTCTTGAATCCTTTAATTTCTGCTTAATATGGTAAATTCAGAGTGTAATTTTTAATATTAACAAACACRGGCTGTTCATGAGAGTACGCAGGGAAAAGAAATTGGAATATCTTTAAAATCTCTCACATCCCAAAAACATAAATAATCCTTCTAAATACCGRCCGTGTAAGCATTCCATGAAAACACTCTGAAAATAACATCAACAATCATTAACCACCAATCATCAGCAAATCACCACCATCAATCATCAAATATCATCACCAGTTAAGGTCAGAATAGGGACATGGGCACAGACAGATACTAGGAGATAATAATTCTGGATGACTGAATTTCTTAAGAGCATGTCACTCTATGAATCTTCTTTACTACGGTGTTAAATTGCACTTCCCTTGAGCATATTGATTAAAAAAAAAAGGTTTAAAAATTAAAAAAAAAAAAGCTGGTAGACAAAATCACTAATTTTGTAGAGAAGTCTTATACTTAATTTTTTTCTTCCTACTGAATAGCTTTAATAGCCAAAAAAAGAAAAAAAAAGTAGAAAACTAATATACTAGCCAAAGTATGTGTAAATAAAAGCTTGTTTTTCTGGATTTACAAAAATTAATTTAGGGTAAAGATGACTCAGTAGAAATGCARGACAACATGAAACAGCTGAACAAAATCTTGTTCTGGGCATAAGTAAGCTACTGTCCTATTACCACAGACAAGCTATTAGTGAGTGGTACCCACAGAGTGTTAGCTAAAAGCATGAAAATATAAATCAGTGAAGGAATTTCAAAGGGATCCTAAGGAATTTATGGATTTTTTTTTTAAGAGTTCAGCATCAGGCTCACTGCATGGCAACAAGGAAAAGGGGGAGCTTGGAAAGTTGCAAGGGAGTCAAACAASAAACCCTTGTTACTTCTTTCCAATTTCAAAGCCACATTTTATCCAWTCTGCCCCCAAAGCAAGCTCAGCTCAGCTAAATGTAGAAAGCAAGTGAGAAAAGCTATGGCTACAAAAATTATGCCTACAACTTTCCTTCTGTTTTGCCTATCAGTAGGCACATAGGATGTATTTGACAAAGTCCATGGGGGAGGAAAACACACAAAAATAAATGAATAGAAGAGGGACACACAATCTCTGTGTTATGATTCTTCTGCTACGTGCCAAGTGCTGAGGTAGCATCATTTAATCATAATCCCATTTATTATATTAASTTCTGAACCCTCCTGGGTGCACTTGTGACCTTTCAGCCCCTTTGAAAAATGTGATAAAACCAAAGGAAGCAGTTTAGATGAGGAACTCAGCTTCTCCCTCTCTAATAAGGATCCTTTCAGTTGGTCTGCTCTAACCTATTCTTTATACTTTTTTGAAGAAAACCAACTAGTAAATGATTTATGAAAACAATTCTTTGGGAGAATATGAAGGCAGTGTCAAGTCTGTTAGGGAAAATTCGAGTCTGAGATGAAAATTTAAATGAAAGGACACAAATTTTGCCCACGAGTAGGTGAATTCTTCATTAGCCATTGCTTGTAGAGGATTCAGTCTGATACAGATGTTGTTTCAACCCCACCTGACTCTTGAGCATCCTGACTCAGGTCTAAGCCATCTTTTTAGGCTGTAGAGCCCTGCACATCACACCACCTTAAAGGAAATAATCAKCTATAAAGYCATTTGGAGAAAGGAAAAAAAAAAAAAAAGAAAGAAGACAATTCATAATGGGAGAAAAGGAGAGTGGAAGTGGAAATGAGCTACTACTTTTGCTTTGCCCAAAGTCACCTGTGAAAGTCACCAAATATCAGCTRATCAGCAATAGCTGACTGCATGCTCTTTGCAAATATGACAAAATCCATTGTTTTAAGCCCTTTTCACTGTCTGACACATTTCACCCTCTGTTTGCACTGACTCAAGGCTACCCACAAAGGCAGCTGCCACATGGCAACCCAGTGATGTCTAATATCTAATTTTTGTGCATGGGATGCAAGRGTGAAAGACCACAGAATGTGGATCTTCAAGTATATTTTTTTTTTTGAGTGTGGGAACTCAAACCACAGTGCACAGCACAGGCAGAGAATTTAAAAAAGAAAAAATAAAAAAGGAATAATTAAAAAAAAAATCAGAACTCCATCCTTCCTGTACAACTTCATGTGAGACACCATGCAGCTYACTACAGGAAATGAAATGGTGCAATAAAAATGGCACGGCAAGGAAGGACAAAGGTTCTGGTAATGTGCAGCAGCAGATGGAGACTTCCATATAACACAGACCTTTTATTCAAGCCCATTCCTACATTAATTAAAGCAATGGGTAAGTGAAAACAAATATGTCTCAGCGTAATTGTCTCTAAATAGRCTTTCAAAGTTTGCCATGTGAGGTCTCATCAAATCTTTAGATCTAAGCRCCTTTATTCAGAAAAATTACTCACAATTCCAGCTTTTCTGCCTTTTTTTTTTCATTAAATATCAGAATAAAACCATTTTTTGAAATAGAACTAACTGCCTTTGGATTCTCCCCCTCCCTCACTCCCCCAAGCTTTATGATTTAGTATCTGGCTAAGGAAAACTATATTTAATTAGGCTCATTAACCTTGCAGTGTGAACACGTCTTTTTTTTTTTTTTTAAATAAGTCATCTGCTAGTCATCTGCACAGTCATGTGGCTTCAGGGATAAAAGTAATTAAAGCAGTTACACTACAGCTAATTAGCCAATATTCTGTAATCACTCTTCTAGTTTACTTTTTTTCTCTGAAGACATTTGAAAAAAAATCATATTCAATTCCTTAACAGGAAATTCATCTCCTCTCTTTGAAGAACACGRATCCAAAAATACCGAGCATTTCCTTGGAAAACAATAAATAAAACCACTTCATTAGGATAATTACATAAATATCTAAGCTTYCTAACACATTCCTCATAAAGCAGACTAAGCTTTAAAAAAAAAAAAAAGTGTTGATGGCATCCCTTCAGATGGAGAAACAGAAAGCCCAAGGATGCCTGAGGGGGTAGTTTCACAAGCATTTTAAGGCAGCACTGCTCCCAAAAGGAGCTGCCCCCCTCAACTGGTTATTTCATTTTGTGTGCCAGAGACAGCATGTGTGCTCCTGCTCTTACCATGAGCACAGGGAAGGGAAGTGATGAAAGGTGTTATTTTGGGAGAAGAGACTGAAGCTCTGTCCTGAACCTGCCGTGGAGGAACGAGGAGTTCAGCTGGACACAGGCTGACCCCAGCTGGCCACACAGAGCTGAGCAGAGCCACTGAAGGGAGAGAAAAGGCTTCGGGGTCAGGACTTGTTACAGCTGTTTGGAGATCTGGGGGTAATTCAGCTTTGTCAAGACAGAAGCTGTAGTTATTTTTACATAGCGACCCTTGRTATGGASCAACAGATCCTTAATTTCATGTGGGTCTTGCTTTACACGACAGAAGTTCAGTCTCCAAGTTATCAGTGTGCAGATACTCAAAGCAGGACATCAGAGCATGAGCCCTGACCTAGAAATGAGCTCTGCTGTCCTGTGCCATCAGTGCAATCCCACTGTCCATGGATCACACCAAATGGATCGTGGTATCCTCCTCCAAAGCCCTTTGGAAACCACTGCCAAGCCTTCCCTCAGGGAGTGAGATGCAGAACATCAGGACCTGGTTTCCTGCAGGCCCAAGTCCCTTGTTGTTCCCTCTCTTCTTCCCTTGAGACCTCTCCTCACCTCAAAAACCCAGCTGTGCTCATATGGTCCTTACAACTGTGAGTAAAACAGGACTCTGTCACTTGCATAAAGGCCAAAATAAAATAGTTGCAATGAAAATKTATGTAATTGCTGATCTGTACCTGCCCTTCCCTCAACAAAAGAACTGATTTGGTCACTCCACCCAGTGCCTTACTTATTTCCAAGACATCTACTTGTCCATCAAATTTGATTAAAATTATCTGGCAGATTCAAAAGGTGTTAGAACAGTGAAGAACCAGAGCCACAGTACAGGCAAAAAAACAGTTATTAATATATTAGAACAGAATTATGCTGCCTTGAAAAGGAATGTAACACTTCATTWTCTAAATGCCACTTACCAACAGGCTAGCTCTCACATGTAGATGGCTCAGAAATACCAACTATAATTAAAAATATCAATTGAAACATAATGAATGTATTTTTGGCCCTTCAGCTGAAAGGTCTGAGCCACACAGATAGATAATGGGGTTCTTTTGGAATCCAAGAATATTGCAAAACAACTGCAATTAATTACTCATTACTCAGAATACATACATATATCTGTGCATACATATATATTCAGACATATATAGACACACAGAGGTAATAAAACATATAGAATAATTATAGAATAATACATCTGATCCTTCTCTGAAGCATGACAAAGCATTAAACATCTGGGSTATTGTAACCCAGGGACCTGGAGGGCAGAGCAGGAGAGGCACATTCATCTCCATCCCTGCAGGCATCGTGGTGAACCCGAGCACACAAGCTCTGCAAACAGTCCTTGTGGAATGAAAAACTTGCAAAACTYGCAAAAYTCTTTGTCCAGCTTCTTTACGTGAYTCTCAGATGGCAAATGTATCAGTGCAGAGCAAGCACAGGAACAGCAAACATAGGAAAGGACACAAACAACTCATTTTTAAGTAAAATGTATTTTACCACTAGATGTCCCTGTTAGAAAACTAGAATTCTACACAAAGCYATGTGGGAAACAGGGCAAATCACCTGAATTAAGTGTTAAAGCTGCTGGCACAGGCTTGTAAAACCTTCAGAAGCTGAAGTGCCAAAGTCACAGAAGCAGTGAGTATTGTTAGCAACCACGAAAGATACAGGTAAGGGCTTAGCCTGCTCTTCCTGAGTACTGCTACCAGCTAAGGTACAGCACTAGGATATGTTAAGTGCTGTATTAAGTATGCTGCTGTATTTCAGATATGTATTTAGTGGGAGATAAAATGGCAGGGAGGTGCAGTTCTCTCTTTAAAGCAGCCAGCATAAGGCAGATGCTAGAAGCTGCCACTTAAACRTGGTCACAGCCACACCATCTAACCCATCTGAGCATCTAACCCAGCTCATTTCAACCACAACAAAGATCACTGGGAAGGGATGGCAACATGTATCAGAACTGAGCTGACTTCATCTTCCAGTTTCTGGATTTCCCACACATCAACTAATTCTAGGTCTGAATTTACTAAGAAAAAGCATGACACGCCCCTAATTCAAAGTAACTGGAGTGCATTTGCTGACTTTTGTGCTAGCTGCTTTTCCTAACATATTTCCTAACATTTTGTCACTACATTATTATTAATGCTTTTCTTCAGATGGCTGCAGTCGAAACTCACCTGTCCCTACAAGCAGCCCAYGAACAAGGACATCAGAAAGCAGTTGGACAGCTCACTTTTGAAAGCTGCAAYATTTCYACAATTTCAGTGGAAYGGAARCACAGCTYTCACTGTCCATCCACAGATTAATCATTTAAACCGCATGTTGGCTCTGTAAGAAGTGCCTGTGCTGGTTCTCATGCCAGGCACGTGATGCCACAACCTCCTGAACTCTGCTGGTGCCAGCTCTGASACCTGTCCCACACCAGCTGGGACCTTTGCTCCCCCTCTTCCCTGAGGCCACCCCTGTGTATCCTCACCTTCAGCGTCCCCTTACTCGCAATGACCAAATTATCACACCTTAGAGGCARGCTGTAGGGAGTCTTTAATTCATCCCACTGCTGCAGCTGGGTTTTGCTGAGGAAGCTGCAGCATATTCCTCTTCCCCAGCAATGAGGAGAAAGGGAACTCCAGGCAGGGAAAGGCAGAGAACGTGTTTGTTGGCTGCTCTCTGCCTTACGTGAGCACAGCCACCTTTCGTGAGGCACAGCCGCCTTTCGGGCCCGGAGAGCACCTGGAAAACCCCCACCACCCCAAAGAGAACGACCAGAAGAGGTGGAGCCTCGAGTTTGCAAATCAGAGCCCAAATAAAGCGTTGTAAATCTCTTAGTGAGAAAGAGGGGAGGAAGGACTATCCCGTGAGAACCAGAACGGCGAGCGAGAGAGAACCGTGTCGAGCTCCGTGACAGGAGCAGGGCTGCGGAGCTGCCCTACAACCTCTGACCCTGCTCGGAACCCCTCCGGCCAAAGCCGTGACACGGAAACCCGCGTCTAACCAAACCCTCTTCCCGGAGCGTGTCACAACACCCRCACGAACTGTAGGGCTGCTCCTATTTCGGCTTTTCAGAGGAACACAGAGGTTCCGCAGCCGCCGGGAGGAGGCAAGGCCGGGCGCGGGGACCCGGGGGCCGGCACCGCCCCACCCGCACCGGGGACCCGCAGCGCCCACCGGGGATGCCCGAGCGGGCCCCGGCCGCCGCTTACCCAGCTCGGTGCCCGGGTTCCGCCCGGCCATGGCCCACGTTCTCCGCCCCGCGGCCCGGCCGGGGCGGRCAGACTTCGGCCCCGCCGGCCCCGCCCCGCAGGAAGCGGGCAGGAAGCGGCGGGGCCGCCCCGGGCGCGGAGCTCCGCCGACACGTGGGGACCGCGCCGGGCAAGGCTCGCACACAGCCCTCGGCCCTGCTGCGGCAGGAGCTGCGGGGATCTTTCCTCTGGAGGTGCAGGGGTATTCTGTTCCTCTGGAGGTACCAGGATATTCCATTCCTCTGGCGATGCTGAACATGCCGTTCCCGTGGTGATTGAGTCAAGGCACTGTCCCGTGTCTTGGTGTTGACGCCTCAAGGAGGAACTTGTAGTGCCACACACACACACAGGTTCAATAAAGCTACCAAGCTGTAAAGCTTCCAGTGGTACCTGCAGAGTGAAGTTATGGTAATTAGGCCACTGAAACCTTTATGGCCTTTTTTGCCAGTCTGGAGAAATACCACAAAGTCTCATGAAAAGTATGTTGTACATTGTTAATATTGTCAGATGAAAGAGTTTCCAACTTAAAGAAACCCCAAACGCGCGGTGGCATTGGGTAAAACAGGAAAGGGCCACAGCTCTGAAACCTGAGGACACTTTTCTTTTTTGCTTTTCCCATACCATAACTGCATGTGTGCTTTGAGAAGAAATGGTTYGAAAGACAACAGTCACTCTAGAAGTATACACCATTTGTGCTGTGTGCTTTAGGACCCATCAAAGCAGTCCAAAAATTACAAGTTTCAAATGTTTGTGGTGATGCATCCTCCTCCTCCTCCCCCTCCCCCTTTTCCAGGCCACACTGTCATCTAAGAAATACTCGTGATGCCTTGACCTTGACAAACAGCACTGGGYTCAGCTCCTCTTGAGCTCATCAGAAACCCTGTCTGCTTCCAGGAACTGCTGTTGTCTTGCAAGCTTTTGTTTTCTTTATGAACAGCCTTGGAAATTACTGTTCTGGCCCGAATGGCCTAACATCCCTGTTATCACACTTTCAAACAAAGTGCCGACCCTAACTGTGTCTGGGATGAAACACTGTTTTGATGTCTAAGTAAGTTAGGCTTGTAAGTAAGGTTGTCCTAAACTAGGTTAAATGCTGTTAAGTGTTATTACTCTGTTAAATTGTTAAAGTTCTGCCTTAAGTTAGGTGTAAGTTAAGTGTTCTCTGTGAAAGTGTTAGGTTCAAGGTAGAAGTTAACGTTACTGTTGAGTGCTGTTAAGCTTTTCGCCTTATTCCTTTTTATCCTTGCCCTCACTGTACACACACAKCCCTCTAGACAGTTCTCAGTTCATTTCTGTTTTGATTGCCTGGATTATGTTTGGTGTTGTTGTTGCTTGTTTTTCCTTGGCRTGCCTTAACCATCCTGTAAATAGAACGAATCTTGCCAACAAACTTTGTTGTCCTGTCATTTAATATTAAATCTGGGTTTTCCCTTACTGGTGATTTTTCAAACACTTGTCCATAACAGTACTTTTTTTCCATACAACAAAACAGTCCATAACTGTTTTGGTTTTTTTTCATTTCTTCCAGTACTTTAGTAGCTGTTACTAGGATTAGGTTTTTAAGACCATTAGCTGTTTAATTTTTATGCATCCCAGAGCAAGCTCTAAATGCAGAATGAGGGACATGGTTTTCTGGTTAACTTGGGAACAACTAGGTCAACTTGGTGGTAAAGGTTTTTTTTTCCCCAGCTAAACAATTCTGAGATTCTATTCCAGACACCCCTATGAAATGCTACAGAGCCTACTGYAGACATGGAATAAAACCCAGAAGTCCCACCATGTGGCAAAATGTTCCAAGTTCCTCACTTTAAATGTATGCAATTTGTAAAATAAAACTTTTATACTCAAGTACTAGATATGGAGCCCTCATAAGCCTTAGTGGAATTAGCCAGACTGAACCATTGAACTGTAAATGAGAGTTGCTTGTTTGTAGAATAAAATTCAAATAGGTAATTGCAAATAGGTAGTCTGTGAAAACAGGACAGTAAGGAAAAGTATGAATATGAAAAAATAAAAAGGTATGTGAATAAATACACCTCTAACTTTCTTCTTACCACACAGAATGCATTATGTAAAGCTTGCAGCATAACATTAAAGGAAATGACAAGTGGAAGAATGGCAATTATTTTCTTTAATGAAGAAAATATGATTTGTAACCTTGAAAGAGTAACTTTTTTATCCAGTCTGGAGGACTAAACCCAAGCTTTACACAGATTTGCAGCCAGCCTCTGATATTTTCATGTACAACCAAATACTTCAGGCAGCACATTTAATTTAGGAATTTTCACTGTTTTTTCTTTTTAGAGACTCATGTTTACATTCAAACTTGAAAGAATAAAAAAAGATACAAAGCTTACAGATCAAAGAACTTGCCACCCTCTGTGCCAACACTAAAACATTCTTTTGCTTTCTCTCTGTACAGCACAAACCCAAGATGCCAAGGATTACGTGATTAATGTGGTTGGCTTTTCCATCTCATGAACCCAACGCTCAAAAGTAACATATGAGTTTGGAGAGGCATTTTATTTAGACAACTGAAAACAGTTAAACATTCAGAAGCAGCATACAATGAAACAAAACCAGAACCAAATACTTTAAAGTACATAATCCATTCTTTTCAACTAGAGCCAATTTTTCCAACTTTCAAGGAAAAAAAAAAAGGTAAAAGCCATTGTATCTCTTCTTCGTAATAATGAAAACACACTACAATGAGTCTAATTGAGATTGGAGAGACTGGATCTTGGCTTGCACACTTCTTTGAAAAGACAGTAGGCAGTTATGCCAGAAAGCCAGCAGAACTCTACTACTTGTCTTTTGGGTTTTTATTTGGATGCTGAGTTCTCTTACAGACAACACCTAGCCAGTTCCACCGCACTCTCACCAATCACTGCCCGTCTTTGCCCCACGCAGGGAGCGCTCTCTGGAAGGCTGCTGTCTGTCACTGCTCACTTGATTTAGTCTCACATGTCCACGTGTCACATCACAGCTGCAGTCATCAGGCTTTCACTTCAGGAGTTGAGCTGTACACTGTATCTGAGTTTTCAGAGGCAATCTCTTCTGCAACTGAATAAAAAGGGGGTTATATAACTTCACTTTAGGCATATGAACCAAAGAAGTGTTGCAGGGATTGCTTAAAGARACCAGTTCTGTTTGTTTTCCCAGCTGTTCTACCCCATCTGTTCTGCCTGCGCAGCTCCAGTCACCAATCTGACATTTACCACATCATCAATGTCARGCAAATGCATTCAAACATCTTTTGAAAAGAGTGAAAAATACCAGAAAGCACTTGAGGGAAGGTACTTCTTCCATACTAATGCYATCTTGACTATCTTTTAACACTGAGGCAGTTGAGGCTGACAGCTCAGTTCATTACCTATTTCCTCCTCTGCAGTTCCTGGWAGGGTAGTCCTTGCTTTTGCTGCTTCTGCATTCTCCTCTTCTGTAGAGAAAGAGYAGAAAACAAACAGTCAATACCTTCAGTTCTACCCACCTTAATTTAAAAAAAAACCCAACAAAAGTAATTCAGTGTTAAGAAGAAACACTTGAGCAAGCAATTCTATTAATGAATACCCACATGCAGTTATTGCTTCCCTCTCCCCAAGCTGAAAGAACCAGAGTACAATATAAAACTACCATCCACTTATTTCTAGAGAGTCTCTCTTTCAGAATTATAAAAGTGGTATCACATATTTCTCACTCTAACATAAAAATACATCAGGCTCTTGGCTTAAACATCCACAAAGTGGCTACAGTGTTTACCTCTAATGATAGATACTGCTTCAAAAGCACACACAGAGTTGCCAAGTTTCAGCAGGACCAAGCACACACTTACCAGGAACTACACACTTCCAAAGGCCATAGGTTTTCCCTACTGTTGTCTGCCACAGCCTTAGTGTCCCATCCTCAGAGCCACTGGCATACAACTCTCCATCAGGGCTAAACCTCACGCAGTGAATGGGACCAAAGTGCCCTTTGTAGGATTCTGAAGGGAAGATGGCAASACCATTAATTTCAAATTTCAGCCAACAAACCGATCAGTTTCTGATACAAAACAAAGTTTCCAGGAAGGGGTGTGTCAGTAATGGCTACTTTAGGTAAAGTATTCATGTTTCATTAACTGCAAAGAAAAAGGTGCTCAGTAATTCTAGGCAAAACTGCAAAGCAAGCCAGCAGCATGRARTACACATGCTCTGTKCCTTCAACCACTCCTTCCACAAACAATTTTAAATGAGGACTGGATCAGTAAGAAAATATGCTTTTTTTAAAACAAATCTGGCTAACATACTACTTTTCATAAAATCTTGTAACTGATGTATCTAATGAACAGTATGACAATTTAACATACAACTATTAAAGCAATACAGAATAAAGATTTTTTTAAACAGCTGCAGAATTCTTGAATGAATGCTTTAATTAATTCTAGAATAATACTAGGTATACTAGATAGCAAAAAATGTTTAACTGATTATATATTTTCATCATCCTCTTGCACAGCATGCTATGCTAAGACYTCATCTGAGTACAACAGTTTCATTTACTGTTCATTATTTTATTAATACCTATTTCAGAACTCCTTTATGATTATGGGAGACCAACATACCTAATTCTTCTCCTGTATTATAGTCATATTTATAGAGTTTAAAATCTTCACCACCYGCAACCAAACATTCTTTCGCAGGGTGAAGAGATGCAGAATTGATTGTAGCAGGTGCTTCAAATGATTTAATCTGCTCTAGACTGAGGGAGAAAAGTTTGTTAACAAAGTTCATATTTRAAAGAAAAAAATCCTGAGAGCAAAGAAACTGTGATTTTACCAGAAATGGAATACAACCCCACAGARCTTCTGAAACAAGTTTTGATACTTGCAAATCATGCTTGTCAAGTTAGAAATGAGTTTAGAATAAGCAAAACAAAAAGCTCACTCAAAACTACCTTCTGGAATATGTTTAAGCATGTAACTTCCTTTCTTGAAAGGAAGKAGATGCCAGATTTGATAACTTGGGTGATCCTGGCCTTGTACAGCCAGTTTTTACCCACCCATTACTCCAGCTGTGAAAATGGGAGTTGTGGACTCACGTTTCTGCACTATGAAAAGCAATTGTCTTCCCATAGGTTATCACCAGTATCTGTCCTTCTGGAACATACTCCATGCTGCTCACTGACATTGCCACATTTAGTGACTTCACCTCAGTCATGGTACTCCGGTCCCAGAGGCTTAAAAGGAAACAAAAAGGGGAAAAAAAGACTCTCAGGCTTCTGCAAATCAAAATTTCCACCTCACATCCATGGCAAGACCCGGATCAAAAAAGGCACCCATCAAGGAATGTGCTTTGATTCCAGAGGAATTTCAGTAGCTTTATTTGAATTCTCACCCAGGCCAAACTTAAGACACATTCCTTTTCTAAAAATACTTTTTACCTTTGTAGCTTAGTGCCACAACGTTAAATTGTATATACACCACACCGTTTAACAACTCAGTGATTCTCCTGGAGWTTAAAAATTCTGTTCTGAATTTATGAAGATTCTATTCTGAAGATTCTATTCTGCCTTTTTACTTGCAAAGACAAAGAGGTACTAATCCAAATTTACAGAGGTTCATTAAACATAATATAGTCTATATATATAGCAGTGCAAGAGGTATCTGAACAGAAATTAAACTGTGTTGCTGTGACCAATAAAAATCTTGATTCATTAGCTGGCTGCTGCATTTCTATTCCTGCAATAGAGAAAAGCAAACAGGACTGGCTCTCGCCTACCTTGAACACTAGGAAACCTAAGAAGACAAAGTAGCAGTAGCTCAGGACAGTGTTAATGCAAGAGACCTCATCTATAAATTCATCTTCTTTAGGATTACAAAAGGCATAGAATTATTCTATGCAGCTGTCAAAGATCACCTCTTCTTATCAGGGAGATCACATCTATGAGGAGCACACGTTTATGGGGTAAATTAGAACTATTAGCAAAATGATCTCTGACAGCAGAGCAGAGCTGTATCAGGCATGCAGCTACAATAATTTAGGATCAGGTAACTTGTGTAACTCATATCCTTCACCAAAATACCATAACTATATCCTCACASAGAGCATGACAATAAAGAAAACTGAAAGTTACTCTTTCTTACCGGACAGTTTTATCATCAGCTGAAAGGATCTGTTTGTCATCACTGCTCCACAAGGCCTTTTTAATGCCAGAAGTATGTCCACTGACAACATCCGGTTCTTAAAACAAAGCCAAACATTTTAACACATGAAATAAAATTAAATAATGGCATGCAGCAGTTTGTGGGCTTCCTTAAGCTACACAGATTTCCATCTACTAGAGACTGTAGAATTACTTCAAGCACTTAGGACTTGATTTGTAGACCTTATTCCAGGAACAGGATAAATGCAAACTGAGTATATGATTGACTTTCAAAAACTTCACTAGCTGAACATCAAGGTTCTCTGGCTTCCTATCAACCATCAATAGTTCAGTATGACCATGAATTTAAACATGCTTACATATGTGGAGTCTCTTTTTTTCTTTCAGATGCCTGGATTTTAATTAATTAGACCAATTTCTAGKGTGTCTGCMCTGAACTGAAAYATGCTCTGCTTGRWGTCTYATTCCTGGAAGTRTTCARGACCAGGTGGGATGGGGCTTTAATCAGCCTGGTCCATAGAAGAGGGTCTGGAACCAGATCTTTAAGGGCCTCTTCAAGCCAAGCAATTCTGGGACCCTTGTATACCAAAAGGTTATAGACATTACATTTGTAAAACAATCTCAACATTGTTCTCTGTGATTCATAAAAGTAGCCCCTTAATTTCAGAACTTTTATTTAACTCAAAAAAGCCCCAAAGGATCAGTTTTAAAAGCAGACTCACCTGCTTCTGGCTTGCTCAAGTCATAGATACGCAAGAGCTTATCTTGTCCACCTGTTAACAGATAATTGCTATCCTGAAACAGAAGTTATAGAGAGTCAACTCTACTTTGAATCAAAATACAGCCTTTGTCTGTGAGTTAAAATCACAGCTTTTTCTCTCAGACAGCCTATAACACACTTGTCACATTAACCCTACAATCTTAAAAAGAGCAGTGGTATTTTAGATTTATTAATTTACCTGTTAAGATATACAATAAAAAAGCAAAAAAAAAGTAACTCATAGCAAAACATACTCAAGAGCTTATTTCCCTGGTGAATAAGGTATAAAGGTTTCTCATACCTGTGTAAAATCCACACTTTTGACAATGTGTTTGTGAGCCAGTGTGATAAGTTCATCGCCTGACACAGCATCCCACACTTTGCTAAACAGCAAGAGGAAATATTCATATTTTAGAAGCACCAGGACAAATCAACCTGGACAGTCAGATGAATTTGTGAGCAATCTTTCCTGATGCCATCAAAACCATTTTATCCTAAGTGGTACATTCTTATGARTTGTAACCCAGTTAGTCAATAAGAATATTTTATATATTTTTACTGGAGCTTTTTTTTGACTGTCCCACCACTTTCCTTTATGCTCTTCTKCAGGACCATGCAAACTAATTAACACTTTGGTTTGAAGGCAAACTTCTCTGCAATTTCATTCATAGAATTTGCCCTTTACTAASAAGATTCAACTTGTAAACTATTCATTAATACAGCAAACAGCACAAACAACAAAAAACATCAAAGAATTAATTCACTGGAAGTTTCTTGTAATAAAAAGAGGCTAGATGAAAAATAAATCCCCCCTCTCAACTCTGCCATAACTRCAGTGCCAGACATTAGAGCTGCACAGAAAAGTTAAGTCAAAGTAAACCAGTAAAATAATTAAGCATATCAAGAAGCAATCAGAGTTATTCATCATGACAGAATTAACTGTAGCTCCTTTCTAGGTAAAAGTCTAGGTTTTAATTTGGCTAGCCAAAAATAAGCTCACAGTTACTAAAGAGAACCAAATTTATCAGAAATTTAATTGTTGCTGTCATCAAAGAGCTACAGAATAAAACCAAACTCCAGACCACGAAGACAGYTCATCACTTACGCTGTGAAATCTGCTGCTGCTGTAGCTGCTTTGGTGGCATCCGTGTTSAGGGTGGCACCCCACACAGCACCTTTATGGCCCAGGAACGTGCCAATCCAGTCCCCCGTGTCTCCCTGGCGCAGCATGGGCTTGCCATCTTCACAGAAACAAAACCAATCCTCAGGTAACGTGGTCAAAGGAGGAAGCAGGTTTTTTTAAAGGAAAAAAATATCCCCTTGCATCAGCATGTGGAAATAGGCCCCGCTTTACAAAGCCAGACTTTGCAGAGGGGTTTAGCTGTGGAGTTGAGATGTGCAGCTGCGTTTGCTGCATGCACCTAAACTCTACTGATATTCCAATGCTACAGCAAACGAGATAAAAGTTTCATGGTAAATGTCTGTAACTTTGTTGTATGATAGATGGAAGGTAGAAAGGAACATTTCACTCAGGTTTTATTTTTACTAAAGTTTTCTTCAGGCAGGACAGACTTGGTTTGCTTTATTTTTTTTTTTTTATTTACTTTGTAACAATATTATGAGGTCATCAGTACCTAGAAACAAGTCCCATGGTAAGTCCCATGGCTGCAGTGAGATATGATTAAAACATACAGCGATACAAAAATGAAATAGTAATAGAAAGCCTTTCCTATCATTAGTTTTTTCTGGAAAACTATCAAAGAGTTGTTCACACAAGATGTAGAGCTGAACTGGAATCACTTCAAGGCAGAAAGGAATGCCCTTTAAAACTTACGCATGCAAAAGATGAAAATATACATGTACGAAGATAAAATGCTATTCCCACAGCGAGCAAAGAGTTCGCATCATGCCATGTCCAGCAAGGCAAGGCAGCTGCCCTGGTCAGCTCGGAGCTCGCTYTAAATCCACAGCCCATGTGCACAGGCGGTGGAAAAGGGAAGTTTTACAAACAAACCATTCCGGAGCCCTCCCACCCCCTCAACAGCCGGGATCCCAACCGGGCCCATGCGGGCTCCGATCCCCCCCGGCGAACCCGGCAATGAAGCACCGGGAAAGAGAACCGGCTGTCCGCTCCCTTCGTCATTCCAGAGCACACCGAGGCGGTGTCACCGCCCTGAGCAGCCAGGAAACCCCCCCGAGACCCCTCCCGCACCCCTCGGGACGGCGATGCGCGGCCTACGAGCGGCGGGGCTCCCCCACGCCCACCCCCGGGGCGGGGGATCCCGAACAAAGCGGCCCGTCCCGCTCACCCTTGCAGGCGCTGATGAGGAAATATCCGTAGGGGGTGACGCCGCTGAAGGCCAGGTCCACCACGGGCCGCGTGTGGCCGGAGCAGGTGAGCGGGGTCTGCCTCATGGCCATGGCGGCGGCGGCGGCAGGGGCCTGGGCAGGGGCACGAGTGCGGCGGGCCGGCGGGAGCGGCGGCGGCAGCGGCGGGGGAAGTGACGGGCAGGAAGCGCTTCCCGGCGGACGCGCGTCACCCGCGGGGGCGCGGCCGGGGCRGCACCGCCCCGCCGGGGGGACGGGCCCGCGCTGCTGCGGGCACCCGATCGCTGAGGGAAAGGGGTGCGACTTTTCCATGCCGTTCATCCCCCTCAGCCCGCTCCCTGAGGGAACGGTGGGGGCGTCTCTGTCCCCTTCATCCCCGTCATCCCGCTCCCTGAGGAAACGGCGGGGGCGTCTGTGTCCCCTTCATCCCCTCGTCCCGCTCCCTGAGGGAACAGCGGCGGCATCCGCGTCCCGTTCATCCCCTCGTCCCGCTCCATGAGGGAATAGCGAGCTCCTCGCTGTCCTGTTCATCCCCTCATCCGCTTCCTGAGAGAACAGCGACATCCCCATCCCCTTCATCCTCTCATCCCGCTTCTTGAGAAAACGGCGGGGGTGTCTCCGTCCTCCTCATCCCGCTCATCCTGCTCCCTGAGGGAACGGCGCGGGTGTCTCTGTCCCACTCATCCCCCTCATCCCGCCCCTTGAGGGGACAGCGACGACATCCTCGTCCCGTTCAGCCACCAAACCGCTCCATGAGGGAACAGCGAGCTCCTCGCTGTCCTGTTCATCCCCTCATCCGCCCCCTGAGCGAGCAGCGACATCCTCATCCCATTCACCCACCATCCCGCATCCCGAGGGAACGGCGATCGCATTCCCGTCCCGATCATCCTGTCAGGTTAAATTRATCCACATACACCAGAGGTTTGTGTCCAAAGAGGAGACAGAGGAGTCCTGTAACTTTATTCCAATAAAGAGGGAAGTTGTGGGCATTTCCCATGTTAGAGGACAAAGCCTCCTTTTTATCCTAATTTCCAGGCTGTGTTTCCCTCTCTCTTCCCCCACTGGCTGAGGTATTTGAGAGGTACAGGCTTGTCAAATCTTAATATAGACCCGTTCCTAATGTGCACCCCTGCCCTTTTACTTTTTCCTTGTGTTCTTCTTCTCTAAATCCAGAGATTTAGCACAGCCTTGAGTGAATAACAGTCTCTGTGAATCAGTGAAATTTATGGTTTCCCCCCATTGCTTCCCTCACCTCTCAATACCTGGCCATCAGRCCCACAGTTTGTTTGTAGGGACACCTCCTCTTTCCTTTCAATCCCCTCATCCCGCTTCCCAAAGGAATGGCAACCTCATCACCCTCCAGTTCATCCCCTCATCCCACTCAGGGAACAGCAACCT
>CADDXX010000424.1:81052-106829 GCA_902810485.1 Alauda arvensis | reverse complement strand
GGAAGGAAGGAAGGAAGGAAGGAAGGAAGGAAGGAAGGAAGGAAGGAAGGAAGGAAGGAAGGAAGGAAGGAAGGAAGGAAGGAAGGAAGGAAGGAGAGGATTTGCTGTTTGCTGAAGGCTGATGTGTTACAGATGCTGCATGCAGATCTGTGAGAGCAATTGCAGAGCTTGTTGCTGGGTTTCCACCGGGGGGATAATTAAAAATGAGTGCCAGCCTTGAGCAGTCAATTAACACTGAGTAACAAGATGAAAGATAAAAGGCAGATGTAATCATATTTCACAAATAATACATCAGCGTGCCTCTATTCAAGGAGTCCTTTTTACATCAGCTTTTCACAGCTAGTTACCAGATTTTTTTCTTGTTTCCTGCAGCTTCTTTTAACGTTCATTGAGGAATGTGAGTGGTGGACCACAGACACTTTTCTGGTGGGTGTCTGTGGAAGGACAGTCTGCTACAGTGTATCCTGAGAAACATTTGGGGTCCATATCCTTTCCTTGGGTAGTGCAAGTTTGGTAGCACAGTTAATGTGYGTGATAGAGGCCAAGGGGATTAGACAGGGAAATGGGATGCAGAGGAATAAGGAAGAGTGTGAAGAGGACTTTGAGACTGCAGCAAAGAGGGGAAGTGGAGGAGGTTTAGCAGGAGAAATGGAAGCTGGRTAGGAGGGGAAATGGGAGATTTATCAATTGTGTACCTCACAGTTGCATTTGTACCTTTTTTCCTATCTCTTCTGGTGAGGTCACATATAAGACCAATTCTCGAACCGTCATGTGCCAGAATCTCAAAACAATTTGCTCTTAKGAGAAGAACTTTGTTCCTAGCATTGTCAGGAGCCTTTCCATCTGCCTGGAGGGCAGGGATCCAGCACATTCAGAGCATGCACCAACCACTGAATAATAAAACCAATAAGGCATATTAAAAATCGTTTTATCTCTGCCATAATAGCTTCTCTGTTCCTCAGTCTTCAGGTCCCTTTCTGCCTTTTGAGAGGTAACAGTTGGTAGTTTTGGCCAGATAGAGAGGAGGGATGAAAAGGAAATGATTCCCCAGTTTCTATCCAAATGTCTTCATAGTGTTGCTAAAGGTAGCCCTCAGGAAATAAGGGAATGTAAAGCAAAAATAAATGTAATGTTATTTTGCTGCTTTTTTTCAAGCCTCACATTGGACCCACTTGATACCTCAGGCTATCTAAATAAACATTTACCTCTGCAAAAAGAGTTTCAACTCATAATAAAACCAAATCCAATTGTAAAGCTCTGCTAAAGGAGAATTAAAATTGCCTGTCAGTTTACTTGCTTTCCAGGAAACAGCTTAGCAAAATTCTTATTCTCTAAAGATCATCACAGCTGTAATACCTCTCTGTGAGCTTACTGCACTGTAAGAAACAGCAAGACAAATTTCCAGGAACTCAGCTTTAGCTGAGCTGGTTCGTAATTGTAGGCTTGGATGTTTTCACTTGGAAGGTGTTTTTCACAATGCAAGATGTTTATGCTYGCTGTTCTAAAAGACTCATTCAAACATCAGCCTCTGAAAATCAGCCCTAGCAGACAGTCCTACCATCCTAGGAACTGATCTGACATGGAAAGGACATGGGGATTTTTCCTTCTTTTCAGGGGTAAAAGCTTTGCTGAAAACAAAAGCTAATCCAGGTAACATCAGTCAGGCTTCTTGAGAAGCCTTTTCCTAATCACTTTTTGAACAATCCCGCAGATTTTTTTTTTCAGATTCTGGTTTTTAGCAGTCACTTGCAAGTGCAGTTTTTGTACCAATAGTATTAGTGTTGTAAAATACTCTAATTTCTAATAAATAAGACTTAGTTTGTAACTTGTGAGCCTCTCTTCACCAGGCAAAGTGATATTTACTGAGATATTTATGAGAGCAAGTCTGGCACTGCAAAAAACAGGAACACAATAATGTTGTTCTGTTACTACTTAAACAATAATTTAGTTTTGAAAAAATATAAACTCTTTTTTCATGATGGAAATTACAATGTACTAGACTGTGTGTCCCTTTTAGGGCACACCAGAAAAATAGGTGAGCTTGAAAATAGAGAATAGCAAGAAAAAGATGAGAAAGACTACTCATATGAGACAWATATTTGTGTTATTTGAAAAAATGCTAGATTCTGTAAAATTTCTTTGCATAAACAGCAATGCATACTATTCTCTCCATCCTCTGGCCATAAAAACTTTTAAAGAAATATTGTTGCTCTTGTGAGATTTGAGAATATGTTCCATTTCAAAACAACTCTGAGCTACATTTGTCTCTGGACTGAATCCACCAATGTCATCACTATTAGATCATGGATTAATTTGGCTCACTGTATTATGCTTGGAGTAACTACAGTTGTGGGGTTTTGGTCTTCTGCCATGATCAAACTTTGAAAGAATTTAACAGCACTGATGGTAGAAGATGATGGCCATGCTTTTRCACAGAGGAGACAGAAGACAAAGATTTGCAAAAGGGTTTTTTTTTTTACTATTACCGAGATTTTGGGGAACAAAGATTATTGTCCCAAGATTCATAACAATTCTATAACTGCAAGGAACTGAAGATATTTAAAGGTGGAGTGAGTAAAAGAGATAGGAAGTACCCTCATTACTCTTGAATAGAACTTTATCCACCATGCTTATACAAATATTGGGAAATTCATTAGTGCAATGAAGTTCTTTGGCAGTTGGGTTTCTGTGAAACTTTGTCATTTCGTGCTGCACATCCACATCTCTGTGATATGTGAAATACAGACCAGGATTCCCTGAAGTGCATTCATTTCGTGTTTCTTTCCGTGTGTTTCTTGATGATGAGACAGGAACAGCYTGACAAGGTGGAAAAGGCTTTAGTTCAGCTCACAGCCACATCCAATCCAGTGTGTACCAGTAACGGGTCAGCTGCCATTTCAGATGCTAAAAACAAAGATCCTATTTGCATGKGAATGTCGGTGTGACCCAAGTTTTTTAGAGCATTTAATATAATTTACATCTTCACATGACAGAGCAGTTTAGGTTCGGGCTGGAAGCGCCTGGCTCTCAGACCGGGTCAAAACAGAAGCAGAAATAAATAATCTGTGGCCATCCCTACTGCTGGATTCCAGGTGGAAATACCATCTTAGCTTAGGTTCATCAGCTGGCTGAGCATGAAGCAGGGAGAAATCCACAAGTTCCCAAGGCAKCTTCACACCCATCGAGAGCCTTTGAAGTTTAACAACAAAGGCTGACTCTAAGGGCATAAGTATTGGGCCAGGTAAGGAAAAGTCATYAAGCAGTTAATCTTAGGCCTTATCTCAAAGTGCTCCATTTCTATGGAAACGGGGTCCTTGGCTCTGAACACCGGAGCATATCCTAGGAATTTGTTGTCAGAGTATTGGAGCAGAGATACTCCGTTCTGTGTCAGCCGGGATAACATTCCCTAGTTCTGCTTGTCAYCCCTCTCCCCCACCCTGGTTTTATAACTAACCCTCTACCTCGGTTTTTGTCGTGATTTACATCTTTGTGGGGACAGTAAATCCAAAGGGAAGCAGTGAATCCAGGCATTTCAGAGACATTCCCTGAGACAGCTGGGGCACTTTAGCAAAGTTAAGAGGACCTCTGTGGGAATTTTATCAAGCGCAGCCTTTTGGGAAGGAATTCTTCAGGCAAAGAAAAAAAAAAGTCATTTTAAAGAGCCGGTAACACTCCACAGCTCCTGCAAATCCCTTGAACGCTGTGACCACTGAGGAGCTGACAGCTGCAMACAGGTTACAGGCAAAGTTCTGTATCACAGTAGCATATCTGGGATTTTCAGCTGGCGTTTTTATATAAATAATATGCCTAAAAATAATGAATGTGAATATAGCACTATAATAAAAAATAAGCTTCTAGTATCCCACTTATTCGAGGCACTGAACAAACAATTATATGTGAAGTGGGAAATGGGAGCAGAATTTGGAAAGTAATGACTAATAACCTACTGAAACGAGTCATTTAACTGCATGTTACCTTGCAGTGTAGCAGTCAAAAAAAAAAAAGAAAATATCCATTAAAAACCTGCCCAGCACCTGGGAATGGACTACTACTACAGCTGGCAAGAGCTACAGAGGTTTCTCTCTGCAGATCACTGGTCAAATATGTGCCAACTTGAAAGACCAAAACCTGTTATCAGTTCTTTTGTCAAGGCCCTCCTATTGACAGCATCACGAGAGAGGCCAAACGGGATTGACTCCCATCCTCCGAACCTTCCTCCTTCTTGTGAGAGTTAAAATRCATTGGCAGAAAGTTTTGAAGGTATATATTAGTACATTCATTGCATTCTACTGGAAAAAAAATCATAGATTTGTTTAGATTGTGGCATTAGCCAKCTGTCAGATCACCATCTGATCTGTCAGACCGCCAGCACTGCTGCCTGCAGCTGAGAGCGGCTGCATGGCTGGAAGTGAAATATTTYGGTCACTGCAGTAACTGCAGTAACCCTGCCTTCCAGAAGGACTTCAGCCTTTTGCCCTGGGGCTCCCAAGCAGTCTTTGATACCCCTCTTGGCTTTTTCTATTACCTGTCTTTCCTGCCCCTTATCAGCTCCTCCGTGACAGCCACGGCTGCTTTGCGGGAYGTTATCCCCGTTGCTTTGCAAATGCTTTGCTAATTAACTCATGTGCTCCCTTCGCCCCTTTTTCCCGTCGCAGAAGTTGATGACAATGCAGAAGACTCAGATGAAAGCTGTGTTTTGGCTTTCTGTGCAAGCTTTCAGCTCACTGACTCCGAGTTTTGGTCTCAGGAGTGGCAGCTGCTGGTTTGATTCCATTTGTGAAACGCGGAGCACTCAAAGGGAAGTGAGTCTGAAGYGAAACGCAGTTACGGGGTGTTTGTTCAGAGCTATAACGAGATTAAGTAGATAAAAAACAAACAGMATGCTTTCATAGGCTCTTGATCTGACTGCAAGTACCGTGGAAAGCAGTGTTAGGAAGAACAAAGGTTTCAAGATGAAACCTCTATTAATTCCTTTGCTGAGAATCTTCAGGCTTCTACCAAAAAAAAAACCCTCAGTGTTGTGCTTTTATCTTAACGGATGTTACTGAAAGTAGCTCAGATTCCACATCCAGATACCACAAGATTGGCATTAAGCTTGTAGTTGCAAAATGTTTTACAAGTCGATCCCTGTTTGTGTAATGCATTAAACCAAAAGCCAAACTTCTAACTCTTCAAGTCTATATTCGGATTGTTTTCACAAAACAAGTTAAATGAGGCTAAGATTAGTTCTAAAATGTTTTCCAGAAATCTAAAGTTAGCTTTTAAACCCCATTTCCACYAGAAAATGAAGGTTAAATAGTTTTGCTTTGAGATCTGGGTTCATTGAACTCTCCCAAGTCCTAACRCAGGCACAAGCCCAAAAACCCATGAACCAACAGTTCATCCAAACTCCTGAGAGCCAAATCAGCTGACTCTGCCAGAGAACAAATGTTTTTAAACTCATTTCAGCTTCTTTTATGAAGATAATCCAAGCAGTACCAACTTGCTTTWTCCACCAGCATCTTCTGTGCTTCTCCCAGGACAAAATGATAACACTGGAGTCAAAGACTTGCAGTGTCACAGAGCCATGGCCTAGATTTTTTGTACTGAAGCAACAGATCTGCAAGAGAGCAGATACTTGTTTTATAATACAGAAAACAATGTTGGAAAATAACAGAAACCATGATTTTTTTTTAAACTAGGCACAGTATTTCAGAGAAGGCTGGAATGCCCTGCCTCTCATGTAAATGTACAGTACTCCATTTAACATACTTCTTTCATTTATTCTGCCTTGGTAATCAACTGCTGCCTTTGAGAGGATGAKAAAATTAGTTTTTATTCCCACACACAAACACACACACACAATGTAATGTATCGTGACCGATTTACTCTTTTTAGAGAAGCTAAAAAAAGAGAAATGCACAAGAGCACCCTTGTTTGAATAAATACTGGGCTGTCTGTATGGAATAACAATTATATGCTGAAGCTAGAGCAGATGTATGGGTGTGAATCACATAAGGGTAGGTTGGGGAATTATAATCAGCTAAACAGACCTAGGAATCAATCAGCAGTGGAAATTTTTCTCTGGTTAAACAGCAGATTTTTCTAACTCTTATGAGGCAGGATGGGGAAAGTGATTTTTCAGCTCATGTTTTGCGAGCGTAGTGTGAAAGTTCCCGAAGTGTAGGACATACATTTGTGGCACAGAAATGCAAAATGAAATGAGATCTGGCACTGCCAATGGCAGCCACTGCTAAAACTGATGAAGAAAAGTTTGTGGGTCTCTTTTTTAATACTCTGCAAGAAGAACAGCTCTGGAGTAAGGACAAGATACAAATGCTATTTTTTCCTGGGCTTTGCCATACTCTCTGACCAAGGTCAGATTTGGACTGATTTGTATCCTATCAAGTTTGAGCATAGTCAGTARAAGGAGGCAATAAAAGTAACTTTCTTTGAAAGATGAGGTCAGCTTCTGTGTCACAAATCATGCAATGTAATGGTGTGTCTTTTGGGCATTCCCGATGTTCCTTTGGTATTTTCATATATAGAGGGTTATCTCAAATGTCCTTTGCCTACTTTTCTTCATCATTTCTGCATTATCCTACAAAAAATTCATCCCGGTCATTCAGTGGCTTTCCCAGCACTGTGTTTGTGACCTGCTTGTTCTCTTACTTATCAAAGAGCTTTACCTCTTTTTTTTACCCAAAAGCAGAAACCGGAAAAATCAGGACGCAAGTTTTGTCTTCCCTCAGGTCCTTTCTTCTCTTCTCGTTGGTTTTGCGTTTCAGGGATGCTGTGTTATCTCGCATTAGACCTTTGGAAGTGACCCAAGGCATCTGTAAGCTCAGGGTTCTGAAGCACCCTCCAACAACCTGCCACAAGCACCTTCCATCAACTTCAAGTAGGAAGCAAATGGACTGAGAAGAACGGGCCATTAGCACATTACACAACCTGACCTCTTTGACTGGGTGGCATTTATTCAGTGAGCCAGCGAGCCTTTTTGTTATGTTCACCTCCCTAAGGTGTCTGCTGAGGAAGAAAAGGAATTTTATCTGTGTGTTTTGYGGGCAATCTCAGCTGAGAGTTAAGACAGAAAGGCAAAGAAGCAGAACCAAAGTCATTGCTGGGGGAAATTTGGGCTCTTGCAGTCCTGCTCTTGCTGCTCTCACACCTCCTGAGCGGAGACTTGACACTAATGTTTGTAATTTCATCACAAATGCATTACTCTACCAAGAAATTTTATTGTACTATATACTCCATCCAGGATTGAAGAAAGTTTCTACACTATTATCCCTTCTACAGAAATTCCATGTGCATTAGCTGCTTCCCAAAAGACGTGTAGCTGCTGCTGGCAATTAGGTGATTTCTAGCCTSTGAATTAAAATAATTCCAAATAATTTGGAAAACGTACGGTATTCCAGACTTTTATACAACTTATAAAAGAAATAAGAGTCTTTCCCAATAAGCATGGATATTATTATTGAGCTGTGACTAAAAAAAATCAAGCCTGTTTCTCGTGGTAACTGAAATTACCACTTGTTTCCAGTTAATCCACTGGACATTTATAAAGTGGTGTCTTAGTGATAGTACATTATTTCTATTTCCACAATCTTTATTAGGTAGATTTAAACACTCCATAAARCTCAGTTAATTGAAGAAAAGATGGTGCAATAAAAGCAGAAACCAAACCTCCTGCAATCCCAGCCCAGCAGTCATGTGTGGGTTGACTGTTGTGTCCAGTTTTACAGGCAATATCCCCACTCCCAGGGACAGGGCATTCCCACCTCTCTGAATTTCTTTTACACATACAACAAACCTGTCACATTTGGGCTCCAGACCATGACAATCTGCCAAATTAGCCTGAAKTGGCTCTGACTGCCAAAGAAACATRTATTTATKAATGGAAATCACAAGCCTCCTTCAGAGAAATAAGTCCACCATGAATCTCATGGAAGCAATAAAGATAACATTGTATACTGGAAGCCTCCCCATTTATCACACTATCTCATCCTCCTGTTTTTAGACAAAAATCATTCTCAGGAAATAGCAAGGTTTGCAAATATTCCTGCTGCTGGATCGACTGAGCAGGAATTACTGATATTAGTAAGATACAGAAAGCAATGATGCAAAGAGAGGGCAAGGCTTTGGCACGGGATAGAAACTGTGCATGAATACTCAAACTTTTGATGGCATTTTGATGGAATTTCTAACCATCAGTGCAGAAAACYTGTTTACAGCACTGAGTGGAGCAGGCTAATGAACCATTTGGCCTCTCAGTGCTACATGGGAGTCAGTCCCTCTCTCTGTCGTGGTGTAAAGTGGTTTGAAGCCAGGCAGGCACCAAGCACCACGCAGCCRCTCACTCGTCCTTGGCTCTGTGCTAGCCCTGCTCAGCAATAACAAAAACATCTCGGCATKATCAACACTGTTTCCAGCACAAATCCAAAACACAGCCCCACACCAGCTACTGGGAAGAAAATTAACTCTACCCCAGCCAAAACCTATCTAAAGCATTGTGAGCTCAGCGAGGAGCAAGAGTTCCTTTTCTGCCAAGCTGCCCTGGACAGAAATSCTGCTTCAGTGGTTACATGATACCACTTGGGGAAAATGGAGTGATACCAACTATACATCAAGTATAATCGTTTGGATATGTAATTTTCCACAGAAGGATTCAGCATCAAAAATTCCACAGTATTTAATGCTTGAATGAAGAACCAGTTATTCAGATTAATGGTGTGCCATGCCAAAATATCAGTAGCTGCCTCCCAGAGCTCTCTGTGCAGTTAGAATATATTTTCTTCCTTCTATCCAGATGTTGATGTGATCAGAAATATCAGCCAATTTATTAAGCTCAGAAGCAGCATGACCAAAGCTCATCCTTCATTTCGATCCCATTTTCCAGGATCCTGCCAGAAGAGATCCTGACTGCAGCAGCCCATCAGTTACCACGGTTGTCCAAAGGTAGAGACAACACCAGGGCTTATGCTGGAAAATGCAATGTCTTCTTTTCAGGGGGATTAAGAGCTGCACATGTTTTGTGCCTGATCTTGTTTAGCTTCAGGTCTACTCTGTCTGCCAGTTTGAGGGTCAGATCTTAATCTTCAAAGCCACGAGGAAGTTTTAATCTCTTTAATATTGGCAGAGCATCTCTATCTGCACTACAGCTAAAGAGCTGCATCCTCCCAGAAAAGCAGCTCAGGGTGTCCAGGACAACTCTAAGGCTGACAGATGGTTTTGGCAGAGGGGCTTCACTACTGGGTAATCTCCTCAAGGAGGTCACACACTCAGCACTCCTGAACCATAAAACCTTGTCTGCTTTCCAAAGTTACCTGTTTTCCCTGTGGAATGTTCCACTCATCTTTCTGCTACTTTTTTTTTTTAATTGAATATCAGAAACCTAAAACTGTAAGCTAAGATTACTCAGATTTATTTACAATCTAGAATGAGCAAACCTGCTGTCATTGAAAAGTACTTGCACAATAATTAAAAAAAAAAAAAGTTGCTTATTTTGAGATACTTTTAACTGGAAAATATGCTGGAAATAAATGCAGTTAGTTGCCAGATTTAAGTGATTTTCAATACACCTGCAGACCTTTCTTGTGAAAAGCTTCTTTTCCAGTAGAACTGAGTTGATTTGAATTATAAAGTAAATGTTTCATTACAGACAAAGATTTATGTTACATATTCAGCTCCCTTAAGAAATGGCCTCTTCTTCTTTTGCACATATTCTGCTGGAGATAATCCCCTGCAGCTGGTGATTCATGCTGAGATTGCTCAAGCAAGGGTTTGATGCAAGATTTACATTTGCAGTAGAGTGCCTACATTGTGTGAAGGGACTCTTGCAGAAAAAATAGATTTATTTTGCCTTTCTAAGCAATCAGCAGTGTTCCAAGTGGTGAGGCAATGCTGGAGTCAGGTACCAGCTTGAAGATCACCTGATCCATACAGCAGCCTCCAGCTTGCTTCATTTTTTTAATGGGAAAGAGGAAATAAAGGGGAAATWTTAAGCAAAACCAACCAAATATTGACCCCACGACTATTGTTGCATTTAYTTTGCAGTTATTTTTCTGCTTTGGAGTAGGCCAACAGGAGAATTTTGCCTGTTGATATTTCTATGATTGTTTAGGAGAGAAAGCAAAGATTGTCTTTACCCCAGTGGTGCTTGCTTTCATAGCCACCCTCCTATTCAGCCAGAAACACTGAAATAATGAAATCAGCACTACTAATTGCTGCAGCTTCATTTTCCAAWTTTCAGCATTTCATGGTTTTATTTGATACTTCAGACCCTTAAGAATCTCAATCTTCACTTTTATAGAGTTATTAGGTCTCACTGAGAAAAAAACTAAAAGATGAATCSAAGTGCACCTTAAGGGCTCAGAGTTACAGCAAAATTAAAAATGTCTTTATTTATTATTCCCAAGATAGGTTGCATAATTTGTGATGTTTTTCTGAAGATTCTCTTCAAGATATCATTTTTTTCTGAGAGAACCTTCTTATACTTTAAATATTAATGGTCTCCCCTTAAAGACATTTTGTAGATTCCAGTTTCGTGATTCACTTGTGAAGGGAGTTATTTTCAATCTTTCCCATGATCTCAGTGTCATGGGATTTTTGTTCTCTGGGAGCCATGATGACAAAAGTAACATTAACAATAACAAATGATTTATCCATATTGAATTTGTGATAAGAAATCCACTCAGGACTCCTGATAATTTCTTAGTGGGCAGGAGGTTTTGTTTCCAGCTACCAGTACAAATCTGTCTGTTATCAGCTGGGGAAGGCTGCATAGACTCAACCAGATGTCAGCAGAACTGCCATTTATTTTCACTTTTTTCTGGTGCTTTCTGTGTCATAGAGACATACTCTCTCTGTTTCATATAGAATCTGTAAAATGGGATTTTTTCAATTGCCTTCTATTTGACTATAAACAGGTTGTTGCAGTGGGACAGATTCTGTCATCCTTGCCCTTGCAGCAGAGCACTTCATGAAGGAAAATAATGGGAGTGAGAATGAATATTGAGTGTTTATCACAAGAGGAGTCTGTTTTTGTAGCCTGCAAATGTATTCATTTATCTGCATAYAATGAATAAAGTTATTAATAAAGTGATAAAACTTACAAATGACGTGGAGGCTTATCCAGTGTGCAAACTCCTGGTACAGCAGGATGGTTTGATTACCACACTAGCTGGTGATTTCTCAGCCACTCAGAAAGAGAAATCTCTATCCCTCCAACACATTTCCCTCACTTCAGGCAGACTCTGTGTCCAGTCTGTTTCTGTTTTGTGGTTAAATTGAGGACATCAATTTCTTGGAACTTTTAATACTAAACTGATACAGCAAAATAAATAACATTTCAAAAGAATGGCAAAGGCAGTACCAAAGTGCCTGAACATTGGGTGATTGTCTGTCCTCCTGTATTTTCTCCCTCCTGGGCTCAGTGTGTCCAACTGCTGGAAGGAGATGTTCTGCTGAAACTGCTGCAGATCACACAGAGCTGCAGGGTCACTCTGAACCTCCAGCTCCTTGGAGTGCAACTGCGAACGCTGTCCTTGTGTGCAGGCTCCTGGGGCAGTGTTATCTCCCTGGAATTTGGTATCAAATGGCCCTGCCTGTTCCAGTTGGGTCACAAAATGTGCTTGGGAGCCACCAGCCTGTGCTACGTCAGGCTGAGTTCTCACTGTGTCTCATCAATGGCCTGCTTGTGTTGAAAGATTAATGAGSAAAGTGTGGCAAATATACATTGATATTCATGCTGTGTTTTGGCAAGGGAGGYTATAAAATTAATAGAGGCATTTAACCCCCAAATCTGTCATAGCAAGTACCTGAAATATAGATGTCAGACCAGACAGGAATTTTGCATATGGTCTTTCCATTTATATTTATTGCAAGGATAAGTACCTTAGGGAAGTGTGTTCTCTGCCTCTCTATTTCCTACAATAAATATAGTTTTGAATATAATTAAATTGTATTTGTAAGACACTCAAAGGTATATTGTATGAGGGCAACATAGATTTGTTTGGGTTTTTTTTTAATCTACATTTGTTGCAAATACATTTGATTTTTGTCTAGTCAAGAGAACAGAGCCATACCTTACCTATCTACGCTACTTTGGTTGTTTCAAAACATTTTTTTATTGTTTCAATATGTGGCCACATGAAGTTTAATATTCTTTATGAGATCCTTACTTTTCCAGGGATTTTTTAGACTGAACAATTTAAATAATATGGTCTAAAGCATCTCTAGATCGAATTCCTAATCTTATTTTGGAGACTGTTCTGGTTCACACTCAGCATGGTCCAAGGTGATAAATCCTGTTGCAAAAATGTGTGATGTTTCTAATGTGAGTAAGAATAAATGTTTGCAGATTGATTTGGAAGGAGGGCTGTTTCAAATCCTTGCAAGCGAGGAGAAGGAGGACAGCTTTCTTGCAACATTGTGTTGCTTTTGTTTTCASTCTCACAGCAATTGGATGCAGACCTGGTATCATCTCTCAGGCGCCTCTTGCTTTGCTGCCAAGGTCAGCTCTGCAAGCAAACTTCATCTTTTACACGTGGCTGTTCCGTGCTTCAGCTGTTTCTCTGGTGTATTAAAAATAAATAGGCTCCTCTCCAACATCAAATGTTGATGCCTTAGGTTTATTCTCTGTCTCCTTTTTAACCCTCACATCTGTTTAAGCCCCCACCCTCTTACCCCAGCCAGTCCTGCACTGCCTGTTCTCCACCTCTGCTGGCCTCAGCAGGAGCCCAAGGCCTGCCTGGGACACTTCAGGCTCAGAAGTTGATAAGGAGGAACTCTTACAGATCCCAAAGTGGCCATGAGTTAGGTCAGGGGTGCACAAGGATTCGTTCCTCTGAACACCTGGGCTTCCAGAATTCCATAGAAGATGGTGGTAACAGTTGTTGGAGAGTGGTAGGACTTTGAGTGGTTTGTCCTCTTGTACCTCCAGTACTTTTTTTTTTCCCCCTTGTCACAGATGTAGCATCCAAATATTAAATATGTATTAGTGGGTGTTCAAAATTACCTAGAAAATTACATTGAACCATTCAATTGCAAAMCACAAATGTTCTAAACTCACTGGTTAAGCTTTCATGTTGTGGCTATTGCACCCTGAGTGCTGTTGGAGTTAAAGTTTGGGYTTTGGTCTTGAGTGAGCTTGGGTTTAAGTCTTCACAGCTTTGAGAGACTGATTTAGTGAGCATGTACTTACACCCACTGATAGCCAATACACATCCCTCTTATGCTCATAAAATCCCATTAGGGAACCAACTGGAAAAAGCACTTTGAGTAAAATTTGCCATCATTTTTAAACTGAAAAAAATAAATCCTGACTTGTGWGTGCCTGTGTTTCTTGCTTCTGTATTTTCAGGACTCCCTGCCACACAGGGGAGTGTGTAAGCAGTCAGGAAAACTTCCTGGCACTGACAGGACTCTGCTGCAGAGGTGCTGCTCCCCTTCTAAACTCCCTGCTGAAAGATGCCCAAAAAGCMCTTAAAGAGGTTGGGAAAGAAATGCCCTGTCCAGGAGCTGTAATGCTGGTGTTGATGGAGATGACAGGCAGCCTCCAAAGCCTCTCCACAGTGGCCATAAAAGCAGCTATACATTATCTATATGGTATTGGAAGTGAAGGGKGTAGCTTTGAAAAATGCAAAAGAGCTGAGCTCCTGTGAGAGCATCCTCTGCACTGTTCAGCATCCAAATTCCTCAACTTCACTGCTTACASTCCCCTAAAGGTACAGACAATATTTCAGTTTGGAAGCCTGATTCTTTCTGGCTTTATAACTCTGTAAGCTAAATAAATCATTTTTTTATATCTCTAAATTAATGACAAACTTCCTTTTGTAATAAGTGCAGCTGTGACAACACAGGCCTAGAATGCACAGAATGCAAGAGCAACAACCCTTGAGCTAATGAGGTGTTGAATGTTGGTTAAAAAAAAAAAGGTATCTGCAGCTCTTCATAAGAGCCCAAAAGTCCTCTAACTGGTAAAAAAGGTAATTCTGAATTCTCCCCTGATGAGACCTATAAAAACATCTCTGACAYCCAGCTTTTTCTGTTCCCAAAGATCAATACAGAGCTGCAAATAAAACAAACCCAAACCAAACCTGAGAATGAGTCCCCACAAGGTGAAATAAAGCATTCTAAAATTGATGGGACTTGATGAGAAATCAAATGCAATTTCTTTGGCACATCCCCACGGTTAAATTTAATGCAAACAGTAATGCTGTAAGTAGTTAGGTGTTATTGCTCTCCTCATGGGACTCAGGAGGAGACCTGTACTTCATTTTTATTCCTATATGGGCAAAACTGCCTATAAGTGAGAAATAATTTAAAATGTGGGTCATTAAAAATCTCATTCTTCTAGTAGAAAATAATAAATCCTCTGAAGAGAAAGGTCTACTGCAATAACTTTAAAGATTTACTAYCCTTAAATATCCTAAAGATAGAAATTGATGGCTAGAACCAGGATAAGGTCAATAKAACATTGTAAACTCAATGAAATACATCAATAAGGATGAAAAATAGAAGAAATCACTTGCTGACAAATGATGATAGGGGACTGTGAGCTTTTTATTTCCAAAGTRTTGTGAAATCTGCATCAAAAACTTCAATCTTGCCATCAGTTAATCAAGTTCTGTCTTACTTTACTCCAACCCTTAGCACATAAAGCCTTGTTTAATAATAGTAATGACATCTTCCTAATATGAAAACAAAACTTCATGAAAAGATGTWGATAAGAGGAAAGCCTTCCTGTTGAAGAACAAGTCTCCTGCTAAAGGAGAYTATCAGTCTGTTATAGCTGTTACTCAGAATTTTTTTTTTTTTTCACTAGAATAAACACACTTTGAACAATATTTCTGTGTTGGGCAACAAAAGAATTTTATTCATACCCAGAGAATCATTCTAAATRATGCAATTAATCTTTTATATTTCCTAAGAAGACAGTGGCACTCCCATAGAGGGAAGAGCTGGAATGGTTGCAGTTAAATGGATGCAATAATCAGTGAAACCAAAGTCTAAAACAGTTTACATTGGTATGAATCCTTCCTTTCATTTCCCCCAGATTTCTGTGACCTGATTTCATACACTGCTGGGCTCTTTATTAGGATTATAGGTTCTATAATATAGAATATATTATAGCTACTAGAATTATAATACACTGTATAACCAATAATCATATTATTAAGATGTATTATTATAACATGTGATTAAGGAGAATATGTCATGTATGGTCTCTTTCTTGTTGTTTTTCTTTTACTCACTCCCAGATTTTGYAGACAGTACCATATTATTCTCTGGTGGAACAGAATTGCTGGAACACACTCAAACCAAGGTTAAGCAGCAGCCAGACTGTGGCGATGAACACCCATTGACCACACTCCAAGTTCCCTAAAATCAAATGCAAAATGCAAAACACCAGCTGAATTTAAAGCAAAAAGGTTGGAAAAAATGCAATTAAACATGGAAGAGCTGTAGGGATCCAGGGCTGGGGGCTGACTGGGAGAAGGTGCCTGCTGATCTCTAGGAGTGATCCCATTTCTCCAGCAGTGCTTGTGAAGCCCTGTCTGGAGCAGGGTGCCTGGTTTTGGGCCCCTGAATACAGGAGCAGTATGGCAAAATGGAAGTGAATCTCGTGAAAGGTCATTAAGATGATTTATTTGGGTGCTATGATGGACAAAGAGAGTCTGACAAAGGTGGGTTTCTTCAGCCTGGAAAGAGAAAGTCTGAGAGAGACCTTATTGCTGTCTGTAGCAACCAAAGAAAAGTTGTGGAGGAGACAGAGCCAGGCATAGCACAAAGAAAGGATGGGAAGTGATGGGCACTTGGGCTGGAACATGGGAAATTCCAAGTGGATAAAAGGMAAAATAAAACTWCCATGAAGTTAGTCATCACAGGGACACAGACACAGGTAGGGTGTGGAATTGTCATTTCTTGGAGATACTCAAAACTCAGCTSTAGGAGTCATTTAGCAACCTGAGCCAACTTCACTTTGCTAGCTCTCATTTTTGTTACAACCTCTTTTCCTCCAGTTCTTGCAGGGCTTTCAAATAAGTGTAAACAGATAAAATATCCATACAAGTAAATGCAAAGATTGAAGTACACTGTTGTCTGTAGCAAAGTAAACAAGAATCAGCTCCATCAAATCTCAGCTTTGGCCATGAGCAGCTATCAGCCAGAGTCACTGCCCTGGGCAAGCTGCCCAGGAGGAAAGAGCCCACAGCCTGAGCTGCAGAAGTTCCGATATGCCTGAAACAGGGAAGCTCACCCCACTCATGTACAGCAGGGTGTGCCAGTGCTGGTCAGTGGCCAATGGGAGTTAACCCCATTAAAGAGAAAATTCACTCAGAACAGCATTTTCTTTAAAACTTCCCACTTCCTTGGTCAGGGGAGCTACACACGGAGTTGAAATGAAAATTCTTGAAATGAAAGTTCTTAAAATGAAGATTTTCATAATGAAAATTCTTGCATCCCTGTTGATGCCTTGGGAAGGCTGACCTGAAACAGAGACTGGACAGGGCTAGAGAATAAAGGAGGTATTTATTGAAAGGAAGGCCTCTAGGATACACGTCAGGCAGGACAAGAGCCTGGCCAGGGCTACACCCAAGGTGGACTCAGAATGGTCCCAAAATGGACCCCTGGTCACGAGCTCTCACACTTTTATAAGTTTTAGTCCATTTGCATATTGGGGTTTAATTGTCCAATTCCAGCTTCAGCCTGTGAGGTCTCATCCTTCTTGTTTCTCCTTTCAGCCCACCCTTGTTTATGCTTTTGGGCCTGAAAGTTGTCCTTGGTCTTCAGCAGGGAAAGGATTTGTTTTGTCTCCCTGCTCTGTGAAGAGAACTCACAGCACTGAATGTGAGGCTCAGAACTGCACCTGAGGCAGCTAAAACTTAAGGCATCACTGTTAAAATAATTTGATGTTTTGTGTGAGTTCAATTGTGAGTAAATGGAGAGTGCTGACAACACTGAGGAACAGAACCTGTGTGTCTGTCCCCTAAGAAATAAGCTCTCAAGCTGTCTCTGCCTGTGCTTCCTGGGAGAAGMACATTAAATGAAGCACACCAGAGAATTTTTCATTTACCACTAAGCCTTYGGACTCCCTCACTACTGCTCTAGCATCTACCTCGTAAATGAAGAAAATTAATTGAAAATTGCTGTCAGCACGGAGAGCCTGACACTGGGGGAGTATTGTCTGTGTGCTATGGAGATTTGATTGGGGCTGCTGTCACATGTTATAKATGTTATGTTCAATTCAGTGCTGACAAACAGCCTTTGCCATTTGCCCTGTTCTCACAGGCAGGGAAGCTCRAGCCATTGTTCCCAGTTTGTTTTCAGTTGTTGCAGTCTTTGTGCTGATAATTTAACAGCCTATAACTTAGATGGGGATAGCTAGAATATATCTTTGAAATAATACAATGCAAAGGCACATGAAAGGATAATTAATTCTGGTTTCATAGTGCTGTGCACACCCTGAGTTATCCTTTGCCACAGCCATTTACTCTGTAAAGTTCAGTAGTAATTTTGCAGTATATATGAGCTTGCTACATCATCCCATAAATTAAAGATATCCTTTTGGGCTTCAGAGGACTTTAGATTCAGTTTAAGCACACTTCTCATCTCGGGATCTCAGAGTGTTTTGTAATTATACCTAAATAAATCTTCACTGTGTCTCACTCTGCTGTAAGTAACAATGCACTTCTCCAGAGGGAAGGGTAGAATTTGGAGGCAGAGAATAAGRGAGGAATGCAAAGCTGACTGTAGTCCTCTCTGGTGGGTGCATGTGCTAAATCTCATTTTGTTTGCTTTGCTTTTGTTCTCAGACTGAGGAGGAGGAGGGATGTTCCAGACATGTGAAGTTCACTTTTCTCTCCTCCATCAAAACGATAGAAAAACACCCCCAAGTTTTAAGTGCAATGAAAAATCTGCAACACTTTCTTCACAGATCCCAGAAATCTACAAATACTGTGGATTTACAAATCKTTGAAATACTCCTGTTAGATCAGGTAGGCTATCAATGCCTGCTGTGTACATTCCTGGCATGYATCACTGGGGATCTGAAAGCTCTTCAGTCCTCCCAGGGAATTTTCCAGATTATCTATTCTGTTATTTCCAGTCTCTGTCAGTTTGTTTATTTTACTTGGGGACTAACCCCACTCCTTCTCATCCTACTTTTTCTTCCAGTCCAGAAATATCTGCATCATGAGTGTGCTCCCAGTCCTYAGCTTGTTCATTCTAGGGGTTAAATCATCCGTGGCATTCTATAAGGGTTTCAGTCCTCCTCAGCTTTCCCTTTTGTCTCCATACAGCTGCACCAGCCACAAGCATCGCCTGATCAAGACCATTCAACCCCCCTTTTTTAAATTCAACAGCAGTCCGGGTGCTCTTTGGAGTGGTGAATTCTGCTGGCTGACACCACTCCAGAGGAAGAAGAAAATTCTTCTCTTGGCCAAGTACTTGCTTATTCTTTTAACATATAAAGAGGAAGGACTGACATTATTTTTGTCACAGTTTTGCCTGATCTGGTAGGATACAGGGGCTTTTCTCAGCACAGAGCCCTGGCTGTGCTAGGCACTGGATACCTGTATATATCTGAGGACAAGTCCCAGCCTTGAAATTCTCACCCTTATTAAAACCTGAATCCGCAGAAGATGTGGGGAAGTGTTTCTGTGAACCAGCAGGGTGACTGTCATTGTGTGTAAGCTCAATTCCTTCCTTCAGCTCRTTGGAAAGCACCCCTGGCAGGGGTCAGGAGGGGAGGGCAGCTCAGGTTTCTCCAGTTTTCCTTGGTGGTTGGGTGCAGAGGTGGCCATGGAGCAGGACACAGGAGATGCTTCGTGGGACCCTTTCTSCYCTTGTGCCTGTCACCTGCCAATGTGGCATGGTGGCTTTTCCCCACCCTGTACCCCTTCCCCTCACCACCCCCTTGTATGTAGGCTCGTGGAGGGAAGGAGAAGTGCTGCTGCTCCTTGGATTCATAGGGGAATTGAGGGGAGCTGAATTTTGGGGGTCAAAAGGCTGGCCTCTTACTGCCCCCAGAGAGGACAAAAATTACTGGGCCCATCACTGTGTCAGTGAGTGCACTTATTCGCAAAGGAGCAGGAAAAGTTTTGTGGCATCACAATATAAACGGAAGGAAGAACAATGAAGGACTGATGGAGAGAATTTYATGTGCAAAATCTTGTTATTGGTGAAGGAGGAACACACAAGCCAAGGTTTTTTTGTTTTTTTAGTCTAATTAAAATCTTAACATGTTARCTAATACATAACACACAGTTAATTAGCTGTAGTACAGTGACAATACACAAATATCCACACTCCAAATTATCTAATTAATATAAAATAAGCCCTGCCTGGTTCATTCACCAGGGTGAATGGTTTATCACCCTGAAATCTTTAGTATCATTCTGTGCCTGCACTTCACTGCATCTCATGTCCCCACTCTGGAGGCTAGTGCTGTCCTCCTGCATCATTATACCAGGGATATAAATACATCAGAATACACAGACTATCAGCTTGTTGCTGCTATCTGTGTAAAAATTACTATGCCATATGGCTGTAGCATATGATTCTGCCCTGTGATTTTGCTCAGCTCTAGAAGTAAGGGAAAATTAGGTTCAGCTAAGCAAGCTGATGGTAGGATAGCCCTTAAAGCATTGTGCTGTCAAAGACCTCTCAGTAATTCAGCTCTGGTAAAAGGCAGTGATCTCCAGTCAGGAGTTTTCCCAAGTACTTTTTCCATGCCCCAGCCATTTCTGTTCAAGAGAGCAGAAGCTGTGCTGTGGTAGGCAACTTCTTGCTTCAGAATATCTGAGCAGATATTTGTGACTGCCTCGGTAAGAAATCCATCACTGGCTGATTAATGATCATAACAACCATAGAGTTTCATCTCCCTTTTAATTATTGTTGGCTGCTCCTTACTTGTAACAAGCTCAGGGAAGGCCCTCTTTGGTTTGGTAGTATGTGTGTTTCAAATGCTGATATTACCATGGGGACTGGGTGCCTCAAGGCAAAATCAAGTAATGCAGCTGTGGACCTGCCACATCTGTCATAGACTGAAGCAATTATGAACTGGGACATTTCATATTTTTATCTGAAGGCTGGTTGGAAATTAATCTATCTTATGGGCACCTTCTGTAGGAAAAAAAAAAACGTGTTGAGTCTGATTGAGTTTGTGAGGCAATTCTGAGGTCTGTGGCAAGAGCTATGTAACCAAAAAATTGATATCAGCATTATTAATTAGYTCCCTCAGCTAATGAAATAATTATTCAATCAGAACTAAGCAAGTATGTGCCAATCAGAATTTCTGGTGACCAGCACATTCTCTAATTAATTTGGACAGTTGAACAAGGCCCTTTTGCCTTTAAAACCAGGAACCAGGATGACAATTTTCAAAATAAAAGTTTAGCACAATTAACAATAAAAAAACCAGTTTACAAAGTAATCTGTTCAATCGAATTATTCTATTATCGTAGTAATAATATTTGATATGTTTCTCAGAAGCCTAACTTCATCTTGTGAATGCCCCAAATCCTTGTCATTTGTTACAAGAAGAAAGCCTCTCCCTCTGATTTTTCTGCTAGGAAACATGAAATCTATGAAGCCTAAATCCAAATAAAAACATCAGCACCTTTTTTATCAACACTTCATGATTATTAAAGAAATGTATTGATCTTAAATGATTGACTCAAGAACTCTGAAGGCTTTGGGATGAGCCACATGGTTAAGATTGTTCCCCCTCCAACACAGAARTAGAGTTCAGAACCCTAGAATAGAAACAAAAACCCAGAAACTTCTATAAATCTGGCAAAACAAATTATTTTGTTTCTTGTAGTTACATATATATTTTTTGTGCCCACCCATGAATATGATACAAGGGAAAAGAAATACCTGAGGTTTAATGCTCTGTCTCTCAATAAACTTCCAGTTGAAATAAAACACACCTGTCATGCTTCCCTATAAAAAGCAGAGTGTGGATATAAAATGACTGATTGTCTGTGTCTTGTTTCTTTTTTGTCTCTATAAGATGGGAACATAGAAGCACCAAAACATATAAGAACATTTCAGTTTGCTTTTTAACCTGCAATTTATTTGCTTGAATTCAGAGTCCCACTCATCAAACACAGTGTAGCCCTTGAGAGGTGACAGATCAAACTCCAGCAATCACAAACGTGCTGAGCTTTGCCCAAATTATGGCAAAGGTTTCTTGCACCTCAGGTTTCTTTCAGGAGAGTGTCTCTGACTTCCAAATCCAAGTGTCAGCCAACCAGCTCTCAGTACAGAGATTAAGTAATGTGCAAATGAAGGGTTTGGGGCTGATTCTATTCCTTCTGAGGTAAATGGCAGCACTCCCCATGGCTCCAGAGGGAGAAAGGTCCTCTGCATTTCTKCAGTGGCTGATTGCAATCCACCCAGGATCGTGCAGAGAGAGCAGCCAGATAATTCATAACGTCACGGAGCCCTTGTCTCACTGCAAGGCTTTTTATCATCACACATTCAGCTTCAGCCCTGGTCATAAATTACATGGTTTGTAATTGATGCATTAGTAGTCAGAACAGCTGGGTGGCAAGTTTTTAACTCATCAGTGGAGGCAGCTTCGGGTTGGAGAGTTTTGTGCTCAGGTTGAAGAGTTGGTTCATTTWTCTCAGTCAGCTCAGTCAAATAATCTCCCTCAGGGCTGTAACAATAATTAGGAACAAGGAATAAAAACCTGTAACCTCCCAGCAGCTAGACTAAGGGACAGATATGGAAGGTGTACATTGACTGATGCAAACTCCAAATAGCAGAGACCAGAACACCCAGGAGATGTAACCCCATATTCCCAGATTTGGGAATGCAGGCACCATAAGAACCATGAGCAAACAGCTGAGTGTTTTCTTTCTGTGACATCACCAAACTCTTCTGCTGTGCAGAGTGGTCCCTCATTATAAGTTGGGCAAAGTGACTCAGTGACAGCTCTTTGAGGCAGTTTTATCTGTCACAGTCACTGGGAGCCTCTGTGGAGTTCCCTGCCATGACTGCACTCTGACAGACACCTCCCTCTCACCTGATATATTCTCTGCCATATCCCCTGAGCTCTTCTGAGGAGTCATTWCTTGCATGGAAATGAAACTTCTGGGAATTCTTAGTGCTGCTTTGGCTCTGTACCTGGGATAGAGTGTATGAGTCAGCCAGGAGCAGTCCAGACATTTTCCCTCTGGTTCAGAGCTGAGTCTGGAGTTCAGTTTCCGTGAGGATTTCAGACACACTGAGTTCCTCCTTCTTTTTCACATTTGGATTGTGGGTAGCTCTCTGGTCTGCTTTACTTTGTTTGCCTGAGCCAACCTTCCTTAGGAAGGTGATTCAAGAAACTGCAAGTAGTTTCTGTAATMTCATATTAATCAACAAATCACAARCTTTTCAATAAAAGAATCAACTTAKGAGTWGATWTTTTTTYCYCTTCTGGGCAGGGGAATMAAACCCAAACACATTAGAAGGTTTGTCCAAAGGTAAATTTTTGGGTAGCAGACCCCAGCTTCTTAATTRAAAGTGTATAGAATGTCCTGAACATGTTTAGACCTCACAAATTTTGAGGTCATTAGGTTATTCACAGATTTGCTACTCAAATAGTAAACCTGAATTTAGAACAATTGACCACATTCACTTAAGTGTCTTCTAAAARTGGTTTCAATATATGCACATGTATATTTTTGACACAAAGGATGACATATTTRAGCAGGATACTTTAAAACCAGACCCACCCAAAAGAAACTCCTAATTAAACTACAAATTACCTTGGGACTAGAAAAACCTCTATGTCTGTTCTTCAAATCCTCTTACCTGCATAGTTTTATAGATTTTTTTTATACATTGTACCATGTTTAGCCATGGTAAAAAAGATACTTTATAATTTTGCTTAAGCAGCAAATAAATATTTCAGTTTTGTTTGTCRTAGCATAAAGAATGGATTAGCATGGACCAAAAGCCAGTCTGTTTCTTTCATTTGCTGTGGATTCCTCTGGGTTTATCTTGCATTTTTATGACCTAAATCAGGAACAATTCTGCTGTTTCTCACTGAGCTGCACGTGCCTTACAATCAATAGAAGACCCAGGCTTGCACGGTGTATTTTTTTCTTCTGAAAACTCTATGGAGACAGCGGTGTCTGCTTTCAACGAGGGTGGAAATTYCAGTATCAGCAGCTAATCTTCAATCTCTGGGCTTGCTGCAGCTAATAAACTGTACAAATAAACCCTTGCCCGTCWGTTTCCAGCAGAGGCTGAACAAAGGTGCTCACAGGAAGCTGCAGGTTGGTTCCCCACTCCTTCCAGGAGGTGTGCACCTGCAGAGGGGATTGCAGCTGGCCGGGGCTGCGGAGCCTGGCTGCATTCCAGGCAGGAAAGGGGCTGCTGGCAAACGGGCTCTGATGGATCTGCCAGGCTCCTGGAAACCATCCTGCAGCTCCCCAGCCCTAAAGCCTCTTCAGGCTCATCTCCTGCAAACTATCCTGCAGCTTTCTACCCCTAAAGTCTCTTCAGACTGATCTCCTGCAAACTATCCTGCAGCTTCCCAGCCCAGAAAGCCTCTTCAGGCTGATCTCCAACCGAAGGAAATTTCTTTGGTGTGTTTTGTCTTTTCCCCAAGCAGACAAACATTGGTGAAACGCCTTCTTTATCCCCTGTGTTTCAGTGTTCTGGCTTCCTCTCTGCAGCAGTATTAGCATCATACTCATGTMAAATAATTCTATAGATGTCCATACTATCCATACCTACTGTATTGGAAGAAAAGTCATAGAGAACAGAAATAGAATTTATTCTTCCCCAAATCTTTCTCCCACTTATCCTTCTGGTTTCCCTTCTCTCATTCTCACATCCCACTTTCTTTCCTCTTTACTGTCTCTGTCCCTTTAAAATGTTTTCTTTCCAAGAGAAACCAAACGAAATTATCAGCCCACAGTGGTCTTCTGCGTTTGTGCTCTGTCCTTTGTTAAGGGGAATTGGAGCAGGGGGTGGGCTTGGGCTTCTATCCAGGAAAAAGGGGGAAGAGAGGCACTGTTTATCGCTGCCAAGGACTGAAGCAGTCCCCAGCCTTTTCTTTAAGAGAATCTCTCGTATTTCTTTCTGCCTCKCACGGGGTAAGCACTTTTAAGTATCAATCACTGTTATTATTTACCTGGGGAGTGTGTGCATGACATCTGGCCTAGTTTGGAAATGTCAGTGCTCCTGCAAGTTCCATTCACAGCAATTACCTAGGTAGGCTCTCCACAATGAGATTCTTTAGAGATTTGAAGGTTTGTTGGAAACAAACTAGGGAAGCGTATGGTGTCTGTACATTTCAGTGTTTGTTTGGGTACAGAGAAGTGGATTTATTTCACCTTTTTTTTGTGTGTGCTTTCCTGTCCTGGAGGACTTTCTGGCCCAGAAAAAGAGCCAGACAACTTGGTAGAAGATGCAGCAAAAGGGGCTCTGCCAGCTCCGAGCCAGGAAGGGGAAGTTGGCTGAACTGCTTTTCTTTCTTTCTTTCTTTCTCTCTCTCTCTCTTTTGTTTCTTTTAAGCAGGGTTAAGGTGAACTCCTGAGCAATTGTGGAGTGAGGCCCCACCTCTCGCAGCCTGATCTGCAGGCTCGGGTTACTCTCTCCTGCCTGGCTCTCAGGAGCCCAGAGAGAGCTTCACGCCTGCCTGCTGCCCCTGCCCTCGCCTGCCAGAGCCTGGCACAACAACTCCTTTTGGAGGGCCAGACCTTATCTCAGGGAGATTCGCTGGCAAACACCGGGTCAAGGATGGAGTAGCACCGCCTGAGAAGAGATTCGGCAACCGAGCTGCTGCAAACAGTAGCTGAGCARCATCATCCTGTCCACTTTTTATCAAAATCGGGAAAATCCCTGTCCTCCCTGGAGGAGCCGTCAGGGGCAGGACTCTGGCRGTGATGGCTCTGACTTCACCTGCTTCTGCAAATGAGTCACGGAGTGTTATAAAAAGCAAGGACCTGCCAAGTCTCGTTTCTTGGAACTAACTGAGTGGAAATTACAGCAAGCAGCTGCTCTTTCGTTAGTTTCTACGTTTCCTCTGCAGGTTTCTTGGAGAGGGCCTGGAATCACAGAAACTTTGCAGCGTAAAGGACCTGTTGCTCCCTTTGGATAACCGTGGAAATAGCTGTTTGGTCCAGATATGATTCTGATCTTCCTGAGGGATCTTGGTGAAGCCTGGAAGGCGCCTCGGGAACGTAATTAAGCAGGTGTGTAAATCTTTCTGGATTGGCAATTGAATCCTATCAAAAATCAGGGACAGAACCTCAAAAATCAGATTAGCTCTCCTATACACCCCCTGAATAGAGGTTCTTTTCGTATGTCTGATGCTGTCAAAGGAGTTATGCTTTCTAGCTTTTCTCTGGAGTCACATAAGGCAAAAGCTTATTTGAAAGAGAAATCAATGAAAACAGATTCTCGTGGAACAGCCGGGTTTTAGGAGGGGAAGTGGCTCGTTGTAGCAATCCCGGCTGTGCTAACAGCGCGGCGTGAGGACTTTGGCTACCTGCGAGCCTGCCGATAGGGACCATTCCCCTGCGCCCAGCCAGAGCCACATGTGAGTTGTCAGAGTGGGGAGGAACGCGGTGCCAGATGGAAACAACATAAACAGCTGGGAGATTTCATCCGGGATTTCAAGCGAAGCCGGGGAGACTTTTTGTTCTCGTAAAGGCAGTCGTTCCATAGGTGGCTTAGCTACACCTACTTCTTCGGGGGAGGATGTTGCTTTGGAGCCDTGGTAGGTTTTGTGTGCGTGGCCTTGTATTTAATTTGTTGGTGGTGGGGTGGGGGTTTTTGTTGG
>CADDXX010000424.1:15562-80670 GCA_902810485.1 Alauda arvensis | reverse complement strand
GGGAGGAGGACTCGGGGCAAGGTAAGGGGCTGGCGGGGCGGGATGGGATGGGATTTCCCCCTGGCGTTCCAGCACCCCCGGGTTGTTCCATGACCCCRAAAGCCGCCGCGGGGCGGGTTGCGGGGCGCTGCCCCGGGCCTGTCCCYGCTCCCCTGGGCGCTGCGCTCGGGCCGCGGGGCCGGGAAATCCCTCGCAGGTCCCCTGGGGACAGTGGTCGCTGGTGCAGCTTTTCCCCCGCCTGGCTGCGTGTGTGTACGTGTGTGTGTGTAGGTGTGCAGCGTGTGCTCTCCGCCGCGGTACCGCCACACCTGCTCGCACCTTGCCCGCCGGGCATCCCCGCCGAGGGCACCATCCGTGYCGCTGCCCTCCTCCTCCTCCTCCCGCCTCACCTTCTGCCAGGTGACTCGTCTTTCAGTCCTTACTGGGATATTTTTCCCCCGGCTTTTCCGTCTCTGTCGCTGGTAGCGGGCAAAGAGCAGCGCTGGGGTGGGATAATCCTGTTGAATGCCCGCGTTTGTTTGGTGCTCTCCCCTGCTGTCTTTCATCTTCCCCCCGCTGTTCAGCCCTTTCATTCTCTCCGGTAACTTTCCCCGCCGTCTTTGCTCCTCCTGCCCCTCTCATCGCCATGACACGCACTCCTTCTCGCATTGCCAGTGTGCCGAGTGACCCGGGCGCACCTTGGAAAACAGGTTCGTGGCATTTTGAGGAATAATTTAAGGTGCTCCTGACCGCCACCCCCCACTCCGTGACCTCAGTAGGGCTTGCATTGTATCCACGAAAAGCGAGATGTTGCAGCTTCCACTGAAGCGGAGTTTCGAGCCAGCGAGTAGCAGGCAATAGAAGAAAGGGTGGAACAGGTTTTTCTCAAGGATATTGTTTGAGAACCAATCCTCCCACTCACAAACTGTGCTTTGGCTCATGAATCTTGTACCCTCCAGARTGGTGTGACCTTTGGTGGAGTCTGYTTTGTTTACTTGAGGTGAAGTACTGAAGGTAAAAGTATTGCTCCTCTGCATTGTGTCAGCTGAAATATTAACCAAATGATGGATCTYGCGTGCCTTTCCAGCATAGATCATATTTTAATTACTCCTCTCCTTCATCATCAAAAATATGGTCCTCCTCCCTTCCTACTGACTGTCTTCCTTCTCGTTTGTAATTGTGCAATGTCTATATGTCAGCTACTAAAATTGCTTACACGGGAGGACATAAAAATGACCATTTTTTGTTGTTAGCAACTGGAAATACTTAAATCAGCATTGTGTGGCCGTTCTCCTTTCCCTGGAATACCCATGGAAACGCTGCCTTATGAGGAGAAGCCTCTCCTGGGCCAGGCTTGCAGTGAGTTGGTGGTGATGCCTTGGGAAGRCTGAGCTGGAACAGAGACTGGACAGRGCTAGAGAATAAAGGAGATATTTATTGAAAGGCTCTAGGATACACCTTGGGCAGGACAAGAGCSTGRCYAGGGCTRCACTCAAGGTGGRCTCAGAATGGTCACAAAAATGACCCCTGGTCATGAGGTCTCACACTTTGATAAGTTTTGGTCCATTTGTCCAATTCCAGTTTCAGCCTGTGAGGTCTCATCCTTCCTGTTCCTCCCTTCAGCCCAGCCTTTGTTTGTGCTTTTGGGCCTGAGAACTTGTGCCATTGTCCTTGGTCTTCAGCAGGGAAAGGATTTGTTTTGTCTCCCTGCTCTGTGAAGAGCTCACCAGCACTGAATGTGAGGCTCAGAACTGCACCTGAGGCAGCACAGAATCTGAAAAACATCAAAGCTAAAACTTAAGGCATSAGTGGTTTCCTCTCAGTGAGCGAGCAKGGGTGGACTGCAGAGAGCTGACAGAGTTTCCAAGGTGTAAGGGAGACGCCCCACATCTCCTCCTGATTCACAGTTCACGGSGAGTGTGGCATTATTAGCATCCAGGTAACGAGATACTGTGCTCAAGGCTCCACAGGAGCAGSCTGTGCCTGCTGCTTGCTTTTACTGGGGAATAAGTGCTTTTACCATGCAAATTCTGGCTTTGGGGCTTGAGTTGTCCAGCTGGCTTGTGCTGTCACACACTCACGGAGGCTGGGGTGTTGAGTTTTGCCCTCTCAYGGCTCCAAATGCAGGTTTCTGAGTGGTTCTGTAATTCTGAAAGCAGACAAAGCGTCCCATTAGATTGATGTGGAGGGAGGTAACTCCCCACGAGCAGCAACACCCGGTAATGATTAGGTGCTAGTTATATACAGCAGTAATAGAGAGGGCAAGATTAATCTGAGGTTACTTCTGCTGTGAAATGCACTGGTGGAAAAAAGTACCGAAGTTTTCCACTTGGTGACAGCTAGATTCTTCAAATGTGGTTGATTTTTTTTCCTCTGTCCATAGTACACCTGTAAATGGTGAATCACTGCATTTTTTCTCCTGTGGGTGACAGCTTATTAAAATCTAACATCTGACGTCAAATAATTGAAGCCCCAAGGGTCAAAACAGATAAAATATATAAGAACTCTTCAGTTACTGTGGGGAGATAAGAGAAGACTTGAAGTCCACACGACAAAGGCTGTGCTACTAAAGCCCTTGCTAACTTTGGTTTCAGTGTCTACCACTTGTTGCTCTTACGTTCCTGGTTACAATTCCTGCATCTCTTCTCGTACAGTGAATGATTGATCAATGCACAAGAATTTTTAAAAGACAGCTTTTTGGCCATGCCAGACAGAAAAAGGAAGCCCTTTGGTCTGTGACCCCTCCAGTGTCCTCTCTCTGCTGTGGGGCTGGTGACCAGAAAGAAAAGATGTTTAATACCTTGGAAGTGTGTTCTTAGTGCAGCCTGGCTGGCCTGATCCAAGTATATTTTTCTGTGTGAAAATTCGGTATATAAGAGGTCCGTTTCTTGTTTTCAATGCAAGTTCTCTTGTTTTTCCATTATTCAAACCAGAAGAAACTAGAATTCCTGCTTTTTGGGAGGGGCTGTAAAGCTGGTGCCATTTTATCTTAACTCCAGAGCTGGACTCTGATTCATCCCCCAATTTATTCATCCAGAACAATGACATTCTGTTTTGTGCTGCTTTTGATTTAACTCTGATAGCTGGGAATTCCAGTTTTCTCCCCCGAATTCCACATTAGACATGGCTGCCATCTGAACTTTGTCTTTGTTTCAGCTGTTAGAGCAGTCCTGAGCGACCACCTTGTTGTGCCCGTAGAGGAATTTAGGTGTAAAGTCATTGAAAGCTTCACCTGAGTCAGTGACACTGCTTTGGGTGTGTGTAGAAAACATTTGCAAGGCTGTTTATAAAACAGAGCTCTGCAGTCRCTGAAAGGGAATGTTGAGACAAGGTGTCTTTGACAGCTGTTGACACTGGAGAGTCACAGCCTTCCTGGAAAGACCATGATGATGTGGGAAGAAGCAACCTCCACATCCTTCTTTTTCTCTTTCCTCCTGATTTTGTGTCATTGATTCAAAAAAAAAAAAAATGAATCACAAATGGAAATGTTGTTTGCATTAGCTTTTTAAGATCTGTTTCATTTTGAGCTGTGGCCGTGAGCCTGCAGTCGCCAACAAAACACGTGTCTTTGATTGTAATGTCAATTTTAGGAACATTTTTAAATATTAGCCAACTCAGGGCCCTGAGTTGCTACTGGTTGAACGCTTCCAGTCCTTTCTTCCCTTCCCTCTCCGTGCCACTGATCAGTAATTAAAGYTAGGCCTGCTGTGAATCTCCACGGGGTTTAAGATCTGACATGGAAACAGCAAATTACAAATTAGTTTCTTTGCAATTATTACCTTTTGTCTTTTGATGGATAGACTCACCAACCTTGTGCATCCTGAACAGACAAAGTTAGCAGATGTCTCTGGCCCCCAAGGTGCAGAGGTTTTTGCCATGAAGTTCTCAATTTCTGTGGGATTTTCTGGTGTGCACATTTCTGATGCATGATAGGTGTCCTCATTACTGTGGTGGTGTGACAGAGGATTCTTCTTGCCTTTGTTCTTAGAGCCTCCCTCTTGTCACTTTGACCAACAATGGAAATYGTTAAGTTCTCTATAAAGCTACAGAGGAAAAAAGAATAGCAAAAAATCCCGGTATAAACACAAAAATGATTAAACCATTCTCCTGGAATACTCTGAAGACTTCGAGTATTTCAACAGAATTTTTTAAAATAAAAGTTAATKATTTTAAGAATAGCATCTGTTGAGTGAAGGTAGGTGTTTTGTATGTCCAGTAWCTTAAGAAAGGTTTCATACAGATTATGCTGTTGGGGGTTTTTTGATCTTTTTGTTGTTTTGTCTCGTTATTGATTTATTTTGCTTTGGKTTTTTTGTTTGTTTTCTTTTTATTTTCAAGAATGCATTGGTTTTACATGAGAGAGAGAGGATTTGTCTTTGAATAATCCAAAATGTTACAGTTCATGGATTTTCTGGATTTTACAGATTACCCCTGCAGGTAAGGGAACACCTGATCCCTTTCAAGCTTTCCATGAGTGCAGGAGAACTGTATTCAGCTGAGTTAATTGTGAAACTGCCAGAGCTGGTTCTTGGGGCTGGAGTTTTGCTGTAGCTGCTGGATGCTTCAGACTAAATGTACTACAGGAGTTTCTCTTATTGTCAGTACCTCAGGGATGTTTTGCAAGTGCAAAATAAAGAAATTACTCCTGGCGGATTTGTATTTATTACTTGCATCTCTGCTCCTGCATGTAAAAGCATTTTTAAAGATTTGACCAAGTAGAAAATCAGGCACTAGGATTGCTGCTTCTCCCATGAGTACTCCCTTCTCCCTCTCAGCCTCCAGAGATTGTCTCAGGTGCAAAGAGGAGCTGAAAGTGAAGTGTTGGCAGCACCTGATTGTTGTCAGCACCTGATTGTTGTCCATTAGATGAGCCCACACCCATTAGGAAATTGGTTTTATTCAGAACAGCTGCGTCAAACTTCTTTCTAAAAAACATGAGAAGCACACGATGAGCTCACAGAAGTTAGTTTGCTCTTCAACACTCGCAGATACCTGGTGAGTTACAAGATTATCCCRGTTTTGTGAGTGTTTTGACTGTAGGCAGACTTTGATGTTGCTGTGTTTTGTTCCGTTCAAGGTCCTGGTGAATTGTCTTTCCCCTGAAATGTGAACTTCGGTTAATGAGCACGTTCGTTTATTCTGGGGTGGTTGAGAGGGCTTAATTCATCCCTTTGAATGCTCCTTTCATGAAAGCTAAGGACTTTGCTCTTCCTTCTAATGTACTCTTCCTTCTTCTGAGGCCACTGATCTTTTCATTTGTTCCACCCTGCGTCTGAGGTGTAGTCTCCTCTATTTCCTGAGACAAAGATCTCTTTGTTTCCAGTGTAAAATATAATTTGAAGTAATTAGCCTGAAGAAAGCTTTTTTTTTTCCCCCCCACTCCATAAGGGATTAGAAAGACACTTTGGAGTTCCTGGGTGTTAGGTATCTGGTTAATGCAGRGATTTGCTTAAGAGTTCAATGTCCTTTGAGAATCCCAGTGCACATCATAAAAATATTTTTGCATGAGATGTTCTATTACTCAGAGTACGTGAATGTGAGACCTTTGTACCAAGAGTGAGACATTCGTCTTGTACGTTGTCTTATGCACTCATAATACACGGGGAGCTCAATGATCTGGCAAGGATAATGCAAAGAAATCGAGTTACATCATGAGGAGTTGGTTGATATCGTGTGGCAATAAAATTTAGCTTGATGATCTTCAGTGCCATTTAAAAAATGGCGTGGAAAACTCAACCATTTATACTTGTGCCTCTAAAGTAATTTTCAGCTTTGCACAACATGTCTTGGGAAGGCAGTGAGTGCATTGTTCTGCCTTCAGCTGGAGATAAAAATAYGCATCTGTGTTTCACATTCAGAATTGGGTGGCAGGCTGTGTATTAAATACACGTGTTTTCTTCTTCCCCTTCAATCTCATCTCAGACTCGCTTTTCCCAAAGTGGGATTRTTTATTCTCTGCTCCACTTCCAGCATTATTTATTGCCTTGCAACTCTTCCTGTGCTCTGGCAACCCTCAGTGTAATGTTTCATCTTTGTTTCCTTCTCTTCCTGTATTCAGGGATAAAGCTTTGTCCAGGGCAGAGGGCTGGGATGTMGAGGATGGGATCTGTTTCTGTTTTAGCAGCAAACTTCGTTAAGGCTCATAAATCTGGGCTAACTGGCAATTAGCCTCTTGGTGCTATCTCACATGGAGAGGGCAGGAGAGCAGGAGGAATCTGGACTTTGTGCCTTGGTGTCTCTTAGGTAAGTCACCCCTGGGTGACRAATGTCCTTCTTCTGCCAAGAACTGACACAGCTTCTCCACTGCAAGTCACAGTGTCCTCCTCGTGGTGTTTAAAGTGTTTGGTCTCACCTCTCCCTGCYCAGCCTGGCCCCTGGGTGAACTCTTCAGGTTTTCCTTCCTTCTCTGCTTGCCTCAGCCATGTTTCTCCACCATCTTCCATATTCTGGTCCATCCTACTGTTGAGTCTTGATATAACTTTAGTCTCTTGTTGCTTATTTTTTTTTCCCTTCTGTTTCTTTATTTTAACACCTATTTTCCCTACCCTTTTTGTTTTACATCMCTGTTTAACTGCTCCTTGTTCAGCTTGATGACACTTCTTGCAGTAAAGCTTTTGCATACTCAAACCCTAATTCTTCCTCTCCATTTGTGTCCTCTATTCCAATTTTTTTCTCTAAAGCATTTCAGCCCTACTGTTCTCAGTGGGAAATGTTGCATGTGCAATTATATGGCTAAGCAAGCAAGACTTTGTGGGTTAAGTCATGTCTTCCCTATAATGCTGTGTACTTTGTCAAGGCAGTAATTTTAAGCTCTCATCCTGCAGTTCTAGAGCTCAAGACCTYACTGGGGAGGTGTGAGAGTGTGTGTAGGCATTTGTTTTCCCTGTGTGAGTGAGGTGTCTAACACACATCAAAAAAAGTCTCTTCAATAAATGGTCCTACTGAATATGAATGTAAGATATTCTCAGAAGTGCTTCGATATGTGGTGGAACAAGTTCTTTTCTACTTAKAATTTACAGTTTTTCTCACTTTTTCTATGGAAGCTGAATGTTGATGTGCAAGTGGCTTAGGGCAGCTGGCAGCAGCGAGCTGTGTCTTCCCAGGGACAGCACTGATTTTTTTTTTGAGGAGGTGGATGCTTAGAGCATGAGAGTTTATGTCCCACTGGGTTCTTTGAGTATTTTAAGCTGTCCTTTWATAACTCTGAAAGTTACTGTCCAGAATCTCCATTCCCTTTTTAAAAAAAAATAATCTAAAAATCTCCATTTTGAGAACAGCTGTTTTGTCTCTGTCTCAGTTTTCCTATTCATAAACACAAAACATATCTGGCTCTCAGGAGTTTTGGGAGGCTTAATTAACAAATATTTATACAGGCTTTTGAAGATATAAAGCAGCATATAAATGCTAAGTAGTGTTATTATTACCACCAGCTGCTTTGTTGTAATTGAAGTAATAAAAGTTTCAGTGCCAGTGGTTGTATTGCTGTTGCCTGAATACAGTTTTTGTGAATTTGGGAGACACTGAGGATGGTGTAGACTATACTGAAATAYAGTGTATGGGACAGCTATGAAATCTTTGTGAAGGACTTAAAAATTTTAAATAATTTTAATAAAAAAGTAAAATGCCTCAGCTGGAAAAGAATAAACTTTCTTCTGCAGCATGCCAGTGTTTAGAGGTCCCAGGACTAATTGGGGGCTGTCTGTGCTGTGAAGTGTCTCCCTGATTAGGAGTGAGCTGGCAGTATTTGCATTTCTTGCTCTGGCATATGAAAGAAGGGATCTTGTAGAGATGATTGGTAATTGGTAGTATAGGAAAAGTAACATGGTATAAATCACAATTAGCCTTTAGGATGCATTTTTTTTTTAAAGGTCTACTTTTGTGAAACATTCATGACTTAAAGCTGAGCTATTTTTATTAATGTTCTTGTGCTTATCTCACATAACCAGCTTGTTAAAAGCGGATATGAACACTTTTTAAGCCTCTGGCTTATAAATTGTGAGAAAGAGAAAAGAAGATTGATTCCAACAGGCTTGAAGGTAGATTCATTTCTCTTCTAGTTAGCAAAATGAGAGGGAAGAATTAAACTGTGGACTTAGTGAGCCAATCAGTTTCAGACAGGTTGAAAATCATTAGATTTAGCTCTAATGTGCAATTTAATTGTAAAAGTCTAACTTAAAAGAAAATGAATTCAGGGGAATTCTGTTTTGGTAAATTGATGATAATATCTAAGTTATTTCTGCCTGAAGTAACAAGAGTATGGAAAAAATAATAACAAAGGAGCAGTGAGGGGGAACAATTATTTTGCAGACATCTCCTGAGGTTCRGAGGGGGTTACTTAGTTCCATTAAAAGAAGAATATTTTGCTGGTTGAATTTTGTTGGAGACAATTGATAAAAACTGTGGTTTGAAGAAAACATCTCTGTTCTTTTTACTGTAAACATTTGAGATAAGATGGAAAAGTTTGGAAGAATGCAACATCTTCTGCGAGTTCTTTCTGCATTCTTAATTATTTGCTATGAGCTCTTGGTTTGAACATTGGCAGATATTTCTGGTGGCTTTTTTTTTAGGGGGTTCTAATTTATTAATTTATTAAGTCAGGCTGTCAAACTACCTGTAGCAAGTAATCTGTCTCTAATCATATTTTAATTTTTAGTAAAATGCTGCTTTTAGTAAGAGATGTTTACTAACAGCTTCCAGGTCAGTTTTGACTATGAGTTAGTTCAGGCCTTGGAGAGATCACACAAATCTGGATCATGTGTGTCATGATTTCATAGTGGCTGTACTGCAGGGGCTTTGAAAACAGAGAGGATGCAAAGCAGGGAACTTAATCCTTTATGATTATAGGTAAGCAAATTTTCAGACAGCTTTGAACATTATTAAACATCACAAAGAAGAGTCCTCAGCCCTTTTTTTTTTTCAATTTTTTTTTCTAGTTTTAGGCAAATCTTACTTTAAAAACTACCATAAAATGTACAAGCACCAAGTTGTTCTGCATAGAAACAGAAGCACTTTAAGCACTCAGAAGCAGCCCTGAGGCACATATGGAGACAACYCAAATGCTGAGTGGTAGGTTCAGAAAAGGTTACTGCTCCAAATATTTTCAGTGGCCAAGTGGAAGAGAATTCACAGCATTGTATTAGAGCTGTTYTCTCTTTGTGTGGGACTAGTGACACCTCATTGTGAATAAAAGTCTGGGCATTTTTGACAGCTGTGGGAAAGAGCAACTGTTTTATGCTCCCTGTGTGCAGTGGTAGAACAATTAGACAGGAATTTATTTTTCTGTTATCCCAGACTAACATGAAGCAGTATGATAACCATCTTGTGAAGTACAAAAAAAAAAAAATCTGCCTTGGGGGCTATCATTTWAGGCATCTTATGAAATGCTGATTTAATAAGGTCTGCTCCTTGCACATTKGAAGTGCAAGGAAATGTGAGTGTTGAGACCTTGCTAATCCTTCATTTGCACAAAGTCTTTGGCTTGCTCCCTGACTGTCAAGGAATTAATGGTGTGCTTCAACGAGATCCTGCATTAGTAGGCTGTAATTATTTTCATGAGAGATTCTGCACTGAATTTGGTGGTGCTTTATGAATTATCATCATAAATAGAATGAAATGGCTGTTGTCAAAACCTGGGAGCAGAGTAATCTGATCCTCATTGTCCGTGTACTCAGTGGCTCATGGAATTCAGTGACACCCAGTGGGCTTCCAGGCAGTTCATGCAGGTTGGTGAGGTTTGCTGAGTTGGGTTGTTGTAGCTGGCAAGGAACAATTCCATGGAGCCAGAAAGGGGCTCCAGTTGCATGGGACAYGGTGGCTTTTGTGCTTCTGGGCGGAGGATGGAGGTGGCATGTCCCAAACCTGGGTGTGGTTCTGCACTACAGACACATCTTGCATGTTTTCCTGGAAGTGCGCACCCCTGGCTTTCCATGTTTTCCTGCAAGTGTGCGCCTGGCTTTCCATGTTTTCCTGGAAATGTACACCTGGATTTGCGTGCTCTCCTGGAAATCAGTGCCTGGCTTCCTGTCCTTTCCTGGAGACCTGCACCTAGCTAAAGCAGGCTGTACAGAAAATAGCATATATCCCTTGCTTTTCATGTGGGAAGAGTCAGTAGYATTCCATTTTGGAGTATCTAGCCAGGATTTTCCCTTTGGTTTATTACAAATCTCTGTRTGGTGGTATCCCTTCAGATCTTAGTGGCTGGAGGCTTCTTGTACCAGGCACTCAATTTCAGGAGAAAGTTATTATTTAAACATTGTGTCTATTTTMAAGTCAGATAATCTATAAAACCTGTTTAAAACCACAAGAGATCATTACATCATCTAGTYTGACCTCCAGAGTGTATGAAGGAGGAGACTTTTATGCCCTTCTGTTTGTGGTAGAAAAATATTAATCAAGTTTCCTTGGCTTTCCTCTCAGAGGAAGATGGACACAGTAATTTGGACTCCCTGCCCCTGGTAAACACTGGCATTTTTCACTGAGTACATTAGTGAATTTTTAGTGGTTCTTTGTGTGGAAATCAAGGGAATGCCAGAACGTGGTGCAACAGTGCAATACTGTTGTTAATATAAATATATATATAATAAATAAAATTATATATATATAAACACACACTTTGGCACATAGCAGATGCAATCCAGGTTTCTTCCTCTAGATACACACCTCTTCCCCAAAAGCTYCATGGGCTAAAAGCAGGAGAGTCTGGAGCCTCTACTTCAATCCTTCATGCTTCACTGAATAAATTGTGTAAACTCACATCACTTTATGCACCACTGTGTGCTTGTCTATGTACAAAAATCACTTTTTGCTCACGTGGCAGACTGGGACACTTTTTAAGAGGCAGGTTTTAAGAGTTAAAGGCCATGTTACCCTGTGTGGGGAATCCATGGGAGTGTTGGGGAGGTTCTTGTATAGGTTCACTTGGATTTTTGAGAGATTTGTGGCTTTCCTGCCTCCCAGAACACAGAGCTGGTGTTGTACACTCTGGGATGTCCAGGTGCATGCTCTGTGAGTATTTCCAGTCATGCCAGCAGTAACACTTTTTCAATATTGTCACATCTTCCTCATGGCTTCTATCAAACATTTACAGATGTCACTACAGGCAGTTTAATAAATGGAGTCCAAAAAGTTGAGTTTCTGTGGGAATGCGTCCCAAGCCATGCCAGTCCTCCTTGGTTTTCAAACCTTCCTTGCAGAGCTTTAGAGCAGTGACTGCTTTAGGATGTGAAGGAAAACACGTGGTGATTTKACAGATGACCTTGCTCTTTTTGCTCTCCCTGCACGGGACCCTTGCTCCCAGCAATGAGGAAATGTTCTCAGGCAGTGTTCTTACCTCAGATGACATAAAATAACAGAGGCTTCCAGTTATTCCCCTGTTCTTGCCCTGTAATAGACGTGTGCCTTCAGGGACCAACTGACCTTAAAATGATGCATATCTGGAGCTTGGGGTCATTTGTGTTGTACAGGAGGTTTTTTTAAAATTATTTTTAATATTCTTGTGGTGGTGATACTGCACTCAGTGATTAGAAACCACATGTGATTAGTGTTCTTGATCCAAGTGTGCACTCTCTACTCTGGACACACATTCCCCCTAGAGCTCCTAGAAATACACTCAGTTGTTGCTCTGACAGAAAGAAAAAAAGCAGGAAAACCAACCARCAATTGCCTAAAATTTACCTCTGTGAGTTGGAAGGCATTTTTCAGCCCAGGGGTAAAGACTGGAAGTGATGTTGGGTGAGAGGGTTTCTGCAGCATCAGAGCATTGATCTTTAAGTAGTTTGTTCCWCTGATATTAATAGAAAAAATTGTCTGTCTGCCTGTTTAATGATTTTGAGGTYGAGGCTCAAAAAATCTCAAATTAAAAAAAACAACCCCGGACAGAAAAACAAAGCAAACCCCAAGATAATTTGTGTGCTTGTTTTGTTAAAGGAAACACAGATCATTTGGAAACAATTTAAAAGAATTTGTCACCATTCTTGTTGTTTTTTTTCTGCCCTCATCTTACTGTGAGACGCATCTTTTATTTGAAGTGTGTACTATTTTAAACAGGCATTATGTTTTCATGAAAACTCTGCTGGGCAATGTCTAACTCCAGACATAAAAGCAAATAAACGAAGAAAAATCCTCTGTTTATCTGAGATGAGAGGACTTTTTTARGAAAAGGAGAGGGAGAGAGGATCTAAACCAACTTAATGGTCTCTTTTGTCTCTCTTTATGTTCCTTAATGTTCTTCTGCACTCCTCAGGAATAACATTATCTCATTGGTATGTCACTGGGGTAGTACTACAAAGAAATCTCAAAATGCTACTGTCTTTAGACTGTACAGTGAGGAGAGGCAGAAAGTGCTGCAGTGCACTGTTTGATCTAGGCTGAGTCTGMTTTTACTCTGTTTGCAGGTTTCAGATGAGAGGGGGAAACTCAGAATGGATGTGAGTGTTTAATGATGGATAGCATCTTTTGGATGCTTCCTGCACCTCAGTGAAGTAAACCTGAGGACTCACATAGATCTTTCTCGTGGGGCTGTTGATTTTACATAGAGCTGAGCTCTCTTGTGTGCAAGGCTGGCTATTTGGGATTTCTGATTAATTAAATCTGACAGCTCCTCCTCACTTTCACTACTTGGGATTGCCTCAGACAMAGCTAAGCCAGTTCACTGTAAACTTGCCCGAGCTCYTCTCTGTTGAGATSTGTCACAATTTCCTGTCACTTGCGAGGCTGTTGGAGGAGCTGTCACACAGCTGAGCACTGGAATTGTAGAGGTGGGTTTAGCAGCAGGGCTAAGGGAAGTGCAGATGGAGAACTGGGGGCTGTGCACTGGGAAATGAGCAGGATGGTGTTGAGGAGGGCTCACTTCATCTCCACTAAAATCTTCAGGATCTGCCTGAAGCTATCCCAGGGTTCCTGGCCATGAGGCTCTTTGCTTTGTTGTCACTCAATTCTTCAGCCACACTTCCCCCTATGAAGGCTAACAGCTAAATGAGAAGTGAAATCAGCATCTCCAGTTTTCCTCCTTGTGACCCCTGTGTGTTTCACAGCATCCACTGGGATGGATGGAGGGTTTCTTTCCATATATTTTTAAGAGTCTCCAGAGCTTTTGTGCTGACTGAAGAGCTCGTTGCCAGGTACCAGACAGTGAAAGCCAGAACTTCTGCCCCAAACCCCCCTACTAATTCAATCCCCAGTGATGATACCTGGTGAGCCYATGGCAGTGGTACCAAACAGAGGTCTGGAGTGGGGAATATCAGTGCTGCCACTCAGGAAATCAGAGCTTTGTAGCTTTTATCCCTCTTTTGCAAAGCCYTGGGATTCTTCTTTTATCTTGGTTCAGTCTGCTAGGTCTTGTGAAAGCAATAAACTGGCTCACCTCCAGTACTGTGATTTTTATCTTGAATTAATAACAAGTTGTCYTTTCTCACAAAGATAAGTACTTTTCTTTGAAACAAGAATTGCTTTATCTTCTTGAGGATTCCCCCATGTTAGCTAACACATTAAATATGTTTTTGTGTTGTTTTTGGTTTTTTTTCTTTATAATAATGCTTTTGCTATCAGGGCCTTTGCTTTGCCCTGGGTTTTAGTGAGTCATTTAAAAGCAGAGAGGTCTATTTTGGCAATTTGACTGTGATACTCCCTCTCGAACATCAGTTACCATTTTGAGAATGACATCTGAGTCTGCCTATGTTTCTGCATGACTGGAAGCTGTCACTACTCATTGAAACTTATTAGTGCTGGAAATGGATCTGCTGGTTCATCTGCAGGGGATGAAACATGAGGCACCAGCAGCCCAATTGAAATGCTGCTCCCATGAGGAAAGGAGGAGGTGAYTGGAGTGAGGAGGGCTTGGACAGGGAGGGGTCAGAGCTGCCTTGGAGCCCCAAGAGGATTCAGGAGCTTTGCCTACAGGTTGTTGAAAGCAGACTGTGGCATTTTTTTGATGATTCAAGAAAATGCTGTGCTTTAAGGTCAAAGTTTAATGGGAGGATAAAAAAAAATCTTTTAGCTGAAGATTTATACTGTGGAAGACACTAAATTTTTCTTGAAGAGGARCCAAAGTTGGGAATCCTCCTTTTGGGGAGGGGGAATCAAGAGCACTTGAGAAATGAGGCTTTTAAGAGGGCAGGTGCAAAGTTGGACTCAAAGCCAAGGTTCTGTAACAGCTCCTGGGAGTCCACAAGTACATCAAAGGGATGCAAAATGATTCTTAAAAATACAGACCTGGGGAGTGAAGGCCATGACCCTCACTCTGTCTTTAAAGGACCTGAAGCCTTCAGGACACCCAGTGAGCACTGCTGACACAATGTCATTTATCTCAGAGGGCTGTGAGCCAGAAGAGCGGGAAGGCAGAAGGATTCCCTGGGCTGTAAATGGCTCTCAACACATCTTTGGTGCTGCTTCTTTTACAGGGCTGCAGTGGGTGATCCTGTATATTGAAATTTCTTCATTTTTTCCCCCACTTCATGATATCCAAGTRCATTCCCAGTGCAGAGATTATTTTCCCCTGCCTCTTCTCCCCCTCCCCTGCTTAAACACAAACCTAGAGCTTGCTTGTGATAGGAGTCTTTGATTGACAGTGCCTTCACCATTTGTGACTAGTGGTGTGCTAAAATGTACAACTGACATTTCAGAAGCTGTAAAACTGACCTGACAAAGTGTGATTTTTCTATTTTTTTCTTTTTTTTTAAATCTCCCCTTCTCTCAGCAAGTTGTAGATGTGTCTTGATTCTGATCTGCCACATTGCTATGTCACTGGTTAACATTTCTGCAACCAAGAGAACTACAGAACACTGAAATTGGTACACTCTGAAGTTCATAAATGGAATTGAAACAGCATAGTTACAAAYGTAGTAATAAATACAGTTATAAATKAATCTTAATTTAGATTTTTTCTTTYTTCTTAARTAGAGTTCAGTTTGCAGCAGAAATTCAGCAATCTGCAGCTGACAGGTGACTTTCAGTGGGATGGAAATGGCTAGGACAGACCAGATTTCACTAATGGAGTTGTGACTTCCACACTGCCTCTAAATAACCTGCTTATTTCTCTGAAATAAACTAAGAGTTGTTGCTGTTTGCCTAAAGACCAGAATTTTTAAATCAAGCTTACAGTTCTCTCAACCTCCCATGCAACAGCTTGGAGGCTTTTCCTTGACAGATTGAAATATTGTGAGGAAAAGGAAGTTTTGCAACCCTTAAAACTTCCTGAAGAAATAAGTGCTGCTAAGGTTCCTTGGAAAAAAAAAATTAAAACCACAACAAAATATTCAATGAGTCATAATTTACAGGAACATCAGTTTTCTTTGATGGTAACAAGRTATAATTTTTTTCCATTTATCCCCAAGAAAGGCAAACTTCGCCAGCTTTTTTGCTGGTGTTACACTTCAGTATTGCAATCATATTTAAAGCAGTAGTATCCAATCTCATCCATCAGTAAAATGAGGCTGCTTCTGAATTATTAATAAAACTCCTCACATCAATGTTTGAACATTGARTAAAAGGAAATGAGGAATCAGTTGAATAAAAGAATGAGAAATGTCTAAAAGACATGGCATAAATAATGAAGCTGGACTTCTACAGAAATGCTTACAAAGGAAAGCCATTCCCATTGTAACAGTTTGCAAGAGAATTCTGCTTCAATTAACAAAACTGATTTCTGCAGAGCAGTGCTGAGACTGAAACTGAAATGTTCTCTTATTAAGTACTAATATTAATTAGTAATAAAAGATCTCTTCCAAATAAAGTCATGTTTCCTGYATGGACTAAGGACCCAAATTTAAAGAAGGCTCTTACCCCATCAACCTTTGAGGTATTGCATTAGGCATTACAGTTTTAGAGCTCTTATGCTAAATAACATTTCTGAAGGGTGTGTTTTCATAGAATGAAGGTGTGCTGAATGTCTGGTGTTGAGCTCATGGGGGCTTGTTCTCCTCTGACTTTTTTTCCCCTCACATCCCATTGTGTTCTTGCTTCTGAATGTCTGTTGTGCCCAAGGTTTTCTCTTGGCCTCTTAGAGAAAAATATTTGAGTTATGATCCTAAGTGAAATGTTTTTATTTAATTTTTCGGGTTTTTTTTTTCAGTTATTTAAAATAGCAATGTGTCAATAGTGGGTTTTGCCCATGTTCTTCCCACAGTTGCAGTGGTGTGGAGGGTTAGAATTCTGGTTTGTGTTGGACTTTAAAACTGCTGTGGTAACTGCACATCCCAYTGGGGACTTGATTTAACTGTGCACACTTCATTTAGCTTTCTAGCAAATGTGTTGGGCCTGTGAACTCCATTATAATTAAAAAAATAAATAATCATCTCTGGTGCAGTGAGGAAAAGCAATGAACTCCATTAAAACATCATCTCTGGTGGACTGAGGAAAAGGAATCCCTCCTCCTGTCTTTGCCTCTCTGCTGTCTGTGGTTTCCTCCCCACTCTGTGTTGAGTGAGGGGCTGAAGATGCTCACCTGGAGCTGATGGAGGGGCTGGTCCAAGCTCCTGGTCTCCACCAGAGTCCTCCTGGCTGTGGGAAAGGGACACTTGAGGAGCTGAGCACGACACCAGGACACCCAGCTGAGTCAGTGCAGGGGCTGCTGCTCTCTGCACTGCTGGCTTTGGGCTCCTGGGAATCACCTTATCCTACCCTAGGCAATATTTGCTTCTGCAGCACTACACAGGTAAGGGCTGACCTTCAGAGGCAGTGCCCTGGGGGCTGGACCTTGTCAAACATCTCTTTTCATCTGCCCCTTCATAAGAATATAACATGGGCTTAAAGGAAAGAAGGAAATCTTCATGGGGATGAAATGTAAGGAACCACTGTGTAAATAGTTTTTACATTATATAGTGAGCATTACATCCTCCTCTTTGATTTTTATGCTTTTATTTTTGCCATACTCTAAGCCAAAGAGGTATTTTAGGAAGCCAGCGTCTCCCACATGCAAGAATGTGATGGTTTCTCTCTTTCTCCTTCTATGTAAGACCTTCTCTCTTATTTTGGGTGATGTTTTACCACTCATTCTGTGGTACCACAGGGAGCCAACCCTGTTGGTGCCCCTCACTCACTCAGTAGAGCAGAGCACAGGCTGAGTGCCTCCCTGAGCCTGCAGCTGGGGTGAATTATGTKTGGGTTTCTTTTCAGCCTGGCTGGAGGCTTCAGCACCATCTGGGAGCTGTTTGTAGGCAGCAGTGGGTTCTGSAGTACATTTGGGTGAGAGAGGAGAGGGGCTGCGAGGGGGTGGCAAGCCCTGCTTTTGGCGTGCTTTGTGGGCACGTGTGGTTGAGATGTGCCTGGAATGGCTGCCAAAAACATCTTCAAAGGGTCTTTCTCACCATGCTCTGATCCTGCCTGCTTGCTACATTCAACTTCTGTAGGCTTTTTGGTACTTTTGGTACCTTTTTTTTGCTGYTTATTCAATTCCAGATGTTGGTTTCCTGTTGCCTACTTCTCATCATCAGTTGGTTGGTGGCGCTGACTGATGGCTCTGGCACCTTTGGGGTTAAAAATAAAGACCAGATGGGTCTTTCTGTGGGCCCTGCTCATGGTGGTGTTTCCTTGACTTTTTGATAAGTAGAAGTCCATTTTCCTGGAGCTCAAATGTTCCATGTCTTCCATTTGTCAGGATATTGTGAGGTGGGGATTCCTCCTCCCTCCCCAGGAAGCACAGGAGAGAATCCAGTTCTCAACTAAACTAATCCTTTGAATCCAAAGAARCCAATTCTTCTTTGYCCTTGGACAATATTCCTYTATAGATTTTGTGGSTTRTTTTTGGTKTGTTTTGTTGTGGGTTTGGCRGGGTTTTTYGAGCCAGTTTTGGTAAACAAGTTGGATTTGCCAAAGGCTAGAGATACAAAGAAATTTAGGGTGGTGGCCTGAACCTTTATGCTGAGACATTTTTGCAGAGCAGCTCTGTTGCCAGCTTGCAAGCCCCAGGTAATTTGTTTCCTCTGCAAATCTCCCTGGAGAGGAGGCAAGTGTAAAGTATTTAAAAACAAAGCTTGTAGTCAACTTTTGTGCCTCTCCTGGAGGTGAAGGAGAGAGCTGTTATCCATGACCACAGTTCTTTTATTTTTCTTCTCTTTCATGCTGTTTGATACTTGGCAGTGGGGTGGTATTTTAGGTAGTTATAATTAGAAATCTGTTGTTGATGCTTTGCATCTCAGTCCTGTCTGGAATGCAAATAACCATTCAGCTTGGTAGAACAGGTATCTCTTACACCCCCAGGACACTGACTGAGGATAACTGTGCAAGGCCACAGATATTTGCAAATTCAGTGGGAAACATTTGCCCAAACTCCTTCCTTGTCCTGCTGTTTTGCAAAAAGTTCTCCTCTGGGTTGTGATGGAGGAGTGTAATTTTCAGGGCTGGTTTTGCTAGGAAATWCAATGTGAAAATAGTATTGGAAGCTGTCAAATTGCAAAGGATTTGTACATTTCTGGAAAATAAAATTCAAAACCAAAGCAACAAAAACATCCCCAATAAGCCAAGCTGAATTTAGGGTTTTAAGACCTGTCTAAGCATTGGTATATGGGGAAATAATTATTTTCTTGCCTGGTTAGAGGACTGCCAGCTTTCATACTGTCAAGAAGAATGCACATGCAACCTGAATAACACACAATCATGTCTCACTGGAACTTAAAGATGTGATTTTTTCAGGACTGCCAGGTTCTTTGTTGCATCAGCATTGAGTGGCTGCAGGGCAAAGAAAAATGCACTCCAAGTGGCTAGAAAAGAATTGGGCTGAAAAATGTCATGTTTTTAATTCTGTGAGTTGTTATGTCTCTGAGTAAGCAAAACTTTTACTTCTCTCAGGAACATTAAACATAATAATCTCATTCTCCCGTTACTGCAGCATTTCTGCAGTTTGGTAATGGGTATTTCTTTCTTTTTCTARTCCATCCATGCCCACTGTGTTTGGTTTTGCCCATTGCATGCAGCATTCCTGGCAGTTCCATGCAAATCTGGGGACAAAGCTTTGTCTCCAGTATTGCAGCTCACTGCAGGAGGAGGGATTTAAATTCCCAGTTTCACATTGGCAGCACTGTGGTGAGAGTTCTCTGTCTTGGTCCCTTCTGCAGCCATTCCATGATTATCAGTATAAATAATCAGTGGCTAAAAAAAAAGAAAATAAAAAGGAACCAAGTGACTTTAATTCCCTTTTCTGTAAAAACAGCATCTTCCTGCCTGATTTTCCTGAGGGAATTGCTTCCAATGTTGTTTGTTCTGCAGACTGGGGAGTGTGTTCATCTCCCTGCCCTCACAAGGGGGATCTTGTGAGGTCAGCATCACCACCAAGCAAATAYATCCTGAGTTAAGTTCTGGTTGCTATAGATGATAAAACTTAGCTGCTACAGACACGTTTTTGCACTGTAAGTGGGATTTTCCCTCTCTCAGAGAAGGGATGCCTCAGTCCCCAGCAGAAGGTGACAGGCACAAACTGAACTCTTTTGTTGTGCAGCTGCACTCAAAGTCATCCTGCATCCAGAAGAATTCCTACAAGGAGAGGTTCAGACCTTAGAGATGCTGGCCTGAGTGGTTTCATCTGAAGGAACCCAATAAATTGGCACAGAGCCTTGCCATGCCATGGCTGGCTGAGGGCCTGAGGCAATATTTAGTGTAACAGAATAAGCAGTGCTCCAGTTAACACGGGCATCYCTTCTGCAGGGAGATGCATTTATGCCTTTCAAGACAAAGAACCTTTTCACCATATGTCCAGCTATTATTCTGGTGGCTCTTTGTGGGGAATTACCACATCTTTGTTTTCCTTTGGGCAGGGGAAAGAGTTTTGCATGTTCTCGCTGAAAAGCCCAGTGTTTGGAGACACAACGCTTACATGAGGATTAACTTTTTAAAAGACTCGAGGGTCCCTGTGGAGTTGCCTGAACCCATTAATAAAAGTTTGGGTTTTCAGCCTGATGTATTAATTACATTTGTCCAATTCCTAGAGGACCAGTAGATCAAATTAATCTGAATTAAATTTAAGCCTGTGATAGGAGGGAAAAAAAAAGAAAACATTGTAGAGTTTAAAGTTTGAAAGAGTCATTAGACCAGCAGACTGTTACTTTTTCTGRTTAAAATGTAAATACATTTTAAATTTAGATTCCTGTAAATACATTTAAACTTACTCATTTTTTGGACTGGAGTTAGACCTACAGTAATATGGTGACTGCTGTGCTTTTGTCTTCATGGGAAGATTTATTTTCAGAGGTTTAAAGCTCTTTTGAAAAAACCCATCTTGTCATGCTAAGCCTGTAAATTATTTTAATGAAATTTGCAACTCTAATAGTAATACTGCTATTTTTACTACACTAGACACAAAGTTCTATGGTGGATGTTTCCATATACTCAAAACAGAAAAAGCTGAAAGTGATAAAGATGGAAGCCACTTAGATTTGTGTTCTCAAGTTGACTTAAATCTTCCATTCAAATCCTGCTCTAGGAATCCTCAGATGTGTGAGACCACGCAGAATGGCTTAATCTCCTGAGGATGTCTGCATTTTAATAAAACAGATGTCAGTTTTGCATCTCCAGGTCTATTTCTTGTTTATGAGAACTTTTTTTCTTCTGATTTAAATCCAACAGAATGGTTTTTTAAAATGCTTGTCTTTATCAGGCTAATATCACCCTCTTGTAAAGCATCTCTCCATTTCTAATTCTGAAGAGTGCATTTAGTGCTCTTTCTTATCTCTTCTTGTCTGATAACAAAATTTGTGTACAAATAGACATCACCAGAATTTTTTTCCCATTATATTGGTTCGCAGTGTTTTAGGGCTGTGAAAGACAGTATTAGCTTTGGTCTCCTAGAAACATTCTTGTTAAGAGCTGTCACTGCTTCCTTTGGCCTGCTTTTTCATCCACCTTGTTTTAAAACAGATCCTAGAACCCTGCAGGAAGTTTAGCACAGGATGTTCTTGGTGTAATCACTGGCATAATTGATATGTTTTATACATTTATGTCCTAGGTTGGCAACATGAAGTATCTGGTTTATKTTTGGGGGTGTTTTTGGCATGGCAAGACACTGACAGCAGTGTTTTGAGCCTCCTGGGAAGTGAAAACATTTCCTCTGGAGTATGGTTTTGATGCATTAAAAGTTTTCTCTCTCTTCTTTTTCCTATGTGTCTGTCATGTACATCCTTCCTTTATTTCAGCAGTCTTTATTTCACCCCAGCAAACAGAGGGGGGGACTGTGGATTTATTATTAAACTCCARTAAGGGTGCACAAATTGTTTGGAAGTTGGAGACAAATGACACTGCTTGGGCARTGTAAATAATGCAGGGGGTTACCTGACAGGCTGGAGGCACTTCTAGAGTTTCTCACCTCATCACATCTCCTGCCAACAACTGGRAAAGGTCAGCTTCCAGTTAGGCTGGGAGCTGTTGCTTTCTTCACTGGGCTTTAACAGGTTGTCCCCAGTTTATGTTTCTTTCTCCATTTTTTTCTAAGCCTCATAATTCATCTAAGGTGTATTTTGCTTTTCCATTATAACCTTGAGTCTTAAGTTTTGTCATTTGGCCCCAGGTTCATTCCTCCATGCAAAGATGTGGAATAGCCTCTTTCAGCCTATAAGAAACAGCATTTTATTCACATTTTTCTTGAGTTTTTTTACCAATTTGAGGTTTTTGTCTTTTCATTCATCACCATGAATTGATATTTTATGGCCAGAATTGCAAGTCTGAAAGTGGCTTTGAATGCATAAAATAACAACGTAATGAATGTTGTTTAAAATGGTTAGAGCAGATTTCTGATTTGATTTATTTTCCCCAGAAAAATTSTGGTGGTATGATTAAAATGATGAAGCATTGGATTAGGAGCTGTTTGTTCAGAGGGGATTTTATGTTTGAGTGTGTTCAGCATTGGTAATGACTCCATGCAGTGAACAAAACCAAACACAATTGAAATACTTTGTTGACAGGAGCAAGACAAAATTGTGGGCATTCTTGGGAAACTTAAAGGCTTTTACTTCTTCCTTCTGGATGGGATGCACAAAAATCCCTTTTGGTCACAAAGATTTTTAATGTCCTCACTTTGTTGTCTAGCAGTGTTGATTTAGAGTTGCTCTGTTCTGATCATAATTGCCAGGTGAAAATAGTGTGGGAATATGAGAGATATGCAGAATGGTCAATACAGAACCAAGAAAAAGTACCTATGTAACCACGGTGGGGGTTTTTTTTTGGTTTTTTCCAGTTTGCAGGGAGGTTGAATGTTTTGTGTTTGTTTTTCTGTGTGATCAGAAAAGCTCAGGATTAGGCTCTTTTGTTTGTGGTGTAAATCCTGTTCTTGGCCTACAGGGAATATTAATTAACTTCTGTACTTTTATGTGCCCCGTTGCAGAATCAGCTCCTTATTAGTAAAGGCAAATAAAAGCAYAAATGAGATGATACAAGGAAGCTAAAGAGAATCTGGGATCACATCAAGGGCAAGCACTGATCCAAAGTTATAAAGAGGAAGAGAGATAATTAAAGAAGTTGAAAAGTATTTAAGCATGAGGATTTCCTTTTTATGCACCCTTAACTTTTAGAAGGGCATTACTGCGAGACATTATTGAAAGCATTACTTTTTAATAGGCTTCAATAAAAGGAACATTAGCAAGAAAACCTTTCTAGAGGTCAGTGGTGCTTTTTGTTGTTCTTCTGGGGGTTTTTTTAAGAAGTGGAACCTTTTAGAAAGCTGGTTCCTAGCTCAGAGTTGATGAAAGGAAGATTATTTTGTGGTTGGCCTTTGCAGGGCTCCTGATGAGTAYTTGGCCATTATTGGTCCCTTTCATCACCTGCAGGAAACTGAGGAGGGACCTTGTCCTACAGCAAAGGAGAGCTGTCTTGTTTGTTAATCTCATGAAGGATTTGAGGAGAATACCTTGGCCAARCTCTCCAGAAATCCTTGCCTTTCTGACTGTCCTGAGCTCAGTCCTGCTCCAGGCTGGATTGCCCGTTTTTTAAAACCCAACCAACCAAAGGAAAAAAAAAAACCCAACTAAAAAATGCCACCCCTGTCCTCCAAAAAACCCACACTGAAACAACAAACCGTATTTTTGTAGTTGTTATCACTACCACTTTTAATGTGATTTCTTCCCATTGTAATAGGAATTAGAAGTTGTGCTCTATTGGGAGCATTGCAGATTCTTTAGAAGGAACAGAGCAKCTCTAAGAAAACTGCCACCTTGTCCTTGTTGGAGACTATTAGGTTCTTGATTCTTACTTTCAAAATAATGTGCCACTTTTTTTTGTTAGACCTGATAGTTGGCCTGAGAACAGCTTTTGCTCTCTTTTCCTTTTCCCCCCCACATGCATTACTAAAGGCCATACAAACCTTGCTTTTCATAGTTGATTKTTTTAAGGTAGATTTAACTTGGCTRGTGATTTAATGTGCCTCATTGCATTATAATAAACCATGAATTTGGGAAGTAGAGGTTAGCAATGAGGGGTTCAAGGTCAATACCAATGATGGAGCAGGAGAAAAAAAAGGTCCAAGTTGCTGAATTGTGCAACAGGGTGCTTTGAGCCAGAGCAGAAGTTTCCTAACTTTGCTGGGCAATATCAAAAGAGACTGGAAAACACCAGCAGGAGTGCAGTGCTTTGACCCCAGGGGACCAGATGAGCTGCTCAGTGATTCTAACTGGGCAGGAGTGCAAAGGCAAAGGTAAAAAAAGGCATTTAATAAAATGAAGAGATGGACTGAAAATTCTGGCATCCAGATGTCTCAACATTGTGACTCTTTTGTGATTCCCAGGTAAAGGATAGCATGAACTGCTGAGGACTCTGGTTCTGTAATAGTCTATAAACAATGTGATTTGATGTGCATGAGTATAGAAATATATAGAAAAATATAGAAAAATAATTAGGAGGTTGGTAGAAGTTTTGGGTGTTTCAGAGGCTGTGTCCATGGTGTGCTCTGTCTTCTCTTGGGATAAAAATTTAATGGATCTAAATTTTAATATAGCTTCAGAGTAACTTCTGATTACATCATGATGGGGAAACTCCCCCTCCTCCTCGGCTACAAAGAAAAAATTATTGGCACTAAAACTAATTTATTRCCACAGACCATGGCTTAAAATAACTTTTTATGACCACGGTGGCCTGATGTGGTGGATGTCTGTAGATGTATTGATGTGAAAACCCCTCAGCTTTCCTTTGAGGAAGTGATTTCAAAGGGCTGCCTGAATTTGTGCTTTCCTTAATAGACAGAAAAGATTCAAGGTCTTCCTGATGATACAGTTCTCCAGTGYTAGGAAGGGCCAGGTTCCTAATCTGCATTAAATTTATACCAGTCTGAACCAAGTGTTCTGTCATTCACCTTTTGGCCCTGAGTTAATCCTTACTGATTGTCCCTTCTTGCTGCTTCCCCATCCTTCTTTCAAAGGCATTCCTGTTTTCTGGCTTTCTTCTTCCACATCTTGAGAAGCCTCACACAACAAATGAGCTATAATAAATGTACACAAGGCAAGATCAGCATAWTTTTTAAACAAGCTTCTTTGTTAAATTTTCACAAGAACACTGGGCATTTTTTATGGTGTGCCTTGCCCTTCTGAAAAAGTGAGAGAGCCTGACTTTTCAGGCTACAGCAGGACAGTTTGGCTGGGTTATTTCAGCTCTCATTTTACAAGAAGGCCAGCAAAGGAAGAACTTGATAGCAGGCAGCTGGGAAATTAAGTTACTTTGCTACTGAGGGCAGTGGACATTTTGGTAATCTCTAGTGCTGAGATATGCCAAGGATGGATGTTATTTTACACCAGTCTGTCCATGTTCTCTGTTTTGCTGTTTCTGTGCAATGTCAGGTGTTTTTTGGGTTTTTTTCCCCCCTTTGCTGAACAGGAAAATGGAACTAAAAAGTCCAGCTAGAAGAAGTAGCACAGTTAATTTTCACAGCCCAGTTTCTACTGCTCTGAGCACCTCTGTGTAAAATAACCTCCCCTTCTAAGCCAGTGGTGGGATGGAAAAAACCCCTGAAATAAATGCAGTGCCTTTTGGGTGGTGCAGAGGGAATGCAAAGGGTGAACTGGGATGTGATGAGTGTTTTTGCCACAAGGCAGTGTCTGGAAATTGGTGTTTAGAACGTTCCTCAAGTCCCACCAAAGCTGCTAAGCCTGAGAATCAAGGGCTGAGCACTTCTGCTCACATTTCAGAGTGAGTAGTAAGAAACCAACCCTTTCTTGTACTTTCCTGCTCCTTTCCAAAACCCAAATTATTTTTCTTACTCCCTTTTCTGAAACCACGTGTGATGCTTCCCACTCATCTCTTAAGCCACATCAGTCCTTGTCAAAGGTGTGGGAACTGATGCAGTTTTTAAGAGCATTCCCAATCTTACGATGTCCCTTTGTGGGAGAGATTTTAAAATCCATTTGTGGTGATTTTAATCACACCAGTGACACTGTGTGTGTTTCCCATTGCAATGCCCTCTCTGCTCATCCTTTCAATCTGCAGTGTATTTGTTGACAATAATCTAATCTTCCTAAATAAAATCCTGCCCTCAGTTTTGTTTGCTTACCCCATCTAAAGAGACAAGCTTGTCTTTTGTAGTGCTAGCAAGAAACCCCAGGCCTGTTTAAATGTGAGACCAACTGTGTATTGACTTCAGGAAAGCAGAAACTTAGCCTCTGGAGGGTTTTTTTTTTTAATTAATAATCTCTCTTTGCTTCAACTGAAAAAATAATAATTGTAGGGTTTCTACCAAACTGTGCCTCTAGCAGGTAGAATAAGGGTTTACATATGAATATRTTTGACAGTGTAATTTTAATGCACTGAGGTTCAGAAGTGGATCCAAGCTGAATATATGAAAAGAATTTCTATAATACCTGAGAGTAATATAATTTGTCTCCTATTTCAGAATAAAAATAGTGCTGATTGATTTTCAATTTATTAAACCTGATCCTTGCAGAGTTTGAAAGCCAAACATTGTGGCAGGAGGAATGTAAAAGTAAAAACAGGTTTCATTGTCTACCCTGTAAAAAGCTGAAGCTGAAAAAAATGCAGAAGTAAACAAGGAAACAGCTTGTGATAATAGCCACTGAAATCTGATATGTGGCTGGGAATAAACCCAGTCTGGCTTTGATGTACGGAACCAAGGAAAGTATAAACACTCAAAAGGTGGCAATAATAATAATAAATATCTGTAGTAATTTTGAACTTCTATGACAATGAGGATGGACAACTTGTAGACATCAAACTGGATTTAGAAAGCTTTGCATCAGTGTGAGTAGCATGAAATACATTTTGCAGTTCTGTTGTCTTCCCCTCAGACTTCTGTCTCTRTATCCATCCCACTCCTGGGTGGTGTTTTATTCATCTCTTTAGGATAACTRTTCTACAGGGGAATTATAATGCAGCATTTTGAAGTGATATTGTTGAACATAATCTTTGAATTGTCTGACTTGCACATGAGTGGTGTGGAGGCTTCCTTTTTCTTGGGCAGAATGATGCAGCATCTTGGCCCATCAGAGAGAGAGGAGATGGGCATTTGTGTGGCAAATGTGACAAATCTGGCTGTGGTACATTGGGAAAAACTGCACTTCTGGAGATGCTGGGAGTGGTCTTGCATTGTGCATCTGGTGAAATGAGCATTTGTGTTAGTCAAGGAACTTTTACAAGTGTGCATGGAAACATGCTGCAGAGTTAGACATTGATATGTTTTATGGGGGTCTCAGGATCTCCCCATAGAGTGTGTGTCTTATGTCTTTTAAATTCATCACTACTTCTAAAACAGAGATTACAAATGCATCACACTGAAGGATATGTTGTCTCTTTTGACCTYACCAGTAATGTGCTTTTATCTTTGCCTTGCAAAGAGGCTTTTCCCTGTGCACTTACCCATCAGCTCCTGAGAGGCCACAAGAGATAAAAGCTGAACTTGGAGGAGGTTTTTTGTTGGTTTTGGATTTCTTTAGTTTTGGTTTGTTGGGGGGTTTTTTATTTTTATTTTTTTTATTCCCTAGATTACATAACTGACTGATTCAGGAACAAAATATTATGTTAAATAAACTGGTGTGTGATGGTTTCAAGTTCTTTTTCCTGTGTGCTGCAGTGCCATCTCAACACACTGCCTCTCTCTTTTCCACATCCTCAAACCCTGCTGGTGTGCATTAAATGCATAAAAAAAATAAAAAGGAAGTGAGTTAATTACAGCTGCTTATAATGCTGTGGAAGAAATGTTTTTAAAAATAGTCACAAAGCCCCTTCCCTACTATTATTACCAATTTCACAGAGAAGCTGTGATTCTAGATCTGTTCAGGTGCCCACTTCCACTCACTTTGAGGTGTGTGCTTTTTCAAGATAAGGTTATGCCAAACTAATTGATTCTTTTTTTCTCCCTCTTCTTATTTAATAAGTTTGGCTGGGCCACATTTACTTGGATTAAATACAAGCAAAAAGAAAACTCACATTGGTTCAGGAAGTTTGTTTTGTGGCTCTTTGCAAAAGAACATTCTGTCCACTCTTTGCAAAACCAACACAAACAGTCTCTTGGCACAGACACCCTTCTTTGCAGATACCTTACTTTAAACTATCTCTGTCATTYTGCAAGATTAAGTATCACAGTCCATATTTCCTGGATAAATCCTGCCTTGTGTRATTGTGCTTTCACTTTGTAAGTCACAAATCTGCAGTGGGAGTTGGTAGTTTAGCACGATTAAATCCTCTAAACACTGTTTGAGATCTGCTGATGAATGTTACTGAATAATGGAAACTGTGATGATGAATTTTRGGATAGTAAATGTGGTTTATGTAATAGCACTTATTTAGAAGTGGTTGTATCTCATTGAAGAAGTGATCATGTAAATATGATGGTAAGGAAAAAGAGCTGTAGAGGCATGGGGTAAAAGTGAAAGAGGTTTTTGTTTCTTTTGTACTTGAGGAATTGTGTGTGAGTTCTGTGGAGAAATGCCCTTTTCCCTTTTAGCTTTTTAAAGGGTACCACTAAGCTACTCTGTGCTACTAAAGGAGCACTGGGATRATGCATTTCATGTGCTTGTAGCTGGCATTTCTCACATGTGGGAATCTGGCAGGAGCTGCCAGAATTGGGAACAGCAGCAGAGAAGGAAATGTGCACTGTGCAACCTTGATCAAACAGGGAGCGATCTCTAGTGCCCTCTTTTGATAATATRTTCAGTGGAACCAGTCAGGGGAGGATCTTAAGTGATGTTAATAAGTTATTGGACTGATTTTTTGAGTGTCTCTAATTTCTACTGACTTGGGCTCTTAATAGAGGGGAAAACAAAGGTATCTTGTACCTTGCTGGAGACAGCCCTACACGTAGTAAATAATATTCCCAGAGAGTGATAAAAGCAAATCAAATCTGTCCTGTAGCAGCTTGGAATTGAGCTGAAGGTTTACGCACACATTTGGATGTAAGTTTGTGAGCTATGTTTTTTAACATAAAAGGAAAACACAATGGAGAAGCCCAACCTTTTGACCTTTCTATTTTCATACATTTAAATCCAAAGGCTAAAGTATTTTGAATGTCATGTCTGTCTTATCTTTCCAGCAAAGCCTTTTCCTATAATTAAAAGGGCATCAATTTTTCTAATTGTTGCCAAATCCAATCCAAGCCTCCCACACAATCATTTCACCCTTCCCTCCCCCTCCCATCATTGTCTGATATTTTGTTTGCACAGTCATTATTCATTAACTGTGCTCATGTCCAGGGCAGCAAACAGAGGAATCACATTAGCAAGGAGCAGCTCAGAAACTCACCAGTGAAATGTGGTTTTTTTTCCTTTTCTGTTTCACATTGGCTTTCAGATGAGAATCCCAAAACCTGTAACAAATTTYAGAGATAAGGAGCCTGGAAACAATGAGTGTGCTACTGTTTGCTGCTTCMTTTTCTTGGCAGAATTCTTTAGTCTTCCATTCTACTGAGAAGAATTAATTTCTATTTAAGAAGCTGCTGAGATTACAAGTTACTATAGGAAAAGAAAAGCAATATAGTCTGTCCTTTCTTATTTTTATTTTTTTCTTATGGAATCACATGTAATGATTAGTTAGAATTGGAGGGCACCTCTGGAGATCATCTTCATCCAAGGTAGGGTCACCAAGAGCAGATGGGGTTGTGGAATCTCCAGTAAGGGGAGATTCCACAGCCTCCCTGGGCAGCTGTTCCAGTGCTCTGCCCTCCTTGGTGTAAAGTTCTTCCCTGTGTGAAGGTGGAACTTACTGTGCTTTAGTTTATGGCCACWGCTCCTTGTCCTGTCAGTGGGCACCACTGAAAAGAGCCTGGCACCATCCTCCTGGCACCCCTTTGAGATATTTATATTTATTAATGAATTCCCCTCTCTGTTTTCTCAGTCCCAGCTCCTGCAGTCTCCTCCTGAGAGAGGCACTCCCAAGCCCCTCATCATTGTTCTGTCCCTCTGCTGGACCCTCTCCAGTAGCTCCTCATCTTTCCTGGATATCTTTATCATGTTTTGAGGGGAATGAAATGGGCATGGAATGGTGGAGGGTCTTGCCTGAGGTCACTGAGCTGGGAGAGGCTGAGGTTCATGAGTGGAAAGCAACCAACCTTAAGATGTTCTGCCCAAGTATTTTTTGTCCTTTCTTCTGCCAGGGTTTCCTGGTCAGAAAAAAACTTTATTTGTTTATCTCCCTTTCTCATATTAAAATGTAACATTTTCAACAGAAATGGGTGGTTAACAGATAAACCATCAGTAGAATGTTAGTAAGCAGATTGATGAGATTTAGTACAAAACTAGCTCAATATGCTACTAGATTGACTGTRCTACTGTATCCTTTTTACATTAATGTGCAACCACTGGATCAATTCAGATTGGCTGAATTGACCTATTGTCACTTGTCCTGTCAATGAGTTGATTTGGTACTGCTTCTTCCTAGTTCTGTTGCTATATCAAATTCATCTGTATGTTTTAATTATTTCAGTTGGATTTATTATATAGTCTTGTAAGGGAAAGGAAACAGAACCTCTCATAGAAGTCACAGAATTTGGGTAGTGCCAAAATGAAGGCCTAAAGAAAGTAATTCATGAGAAAATTCTGCTGTAAATGGGTCAGATTTGCTAAATTTGAAGAGCTGTTCAGTGACTGGGATAGTGCAGCTATCAAGCTGGAAGTGATTTGTATTACAACTAAGTTAGAATGAAATGTTGGCCATCAATAAAGAAATGAAATGGAAAAGGAGTAACTCTTGAATGGCAGATTCAAAATTGAGGAGTAGCAAAATTTGAAGGGTTTTAGGGTGGAGGCTGTTCAGTTATCCTGACCGTGAGGTTCCTGTTAGCTGCACAGAGGAGTTCTTTCTGGTACTACTGGCATTTGGGAAACTCACACTGACAGCAGTGGATGAACTCTAACCACAGCTGTATTCCTGTCATGCACTGAGGGAAATCACATTTTAAGAAGCCAGGGATTAGCAGGTTGAACTCACTGTAAAATGTGCAGAGGAATTGCAAAGCTGAACCTGTTTCTTTTYTGGTTTTCAGTGATTTGTCCTGTTGGGCAGCTGCCTTCTGAGTGCCTTTGGAGAGATGCCAGCCAGCTGAATTGAGCAGGGGCAGGATYGACCCAGGCTGAAGTTTTAAAGCCAGGCACGTGGCATTTGCACAAGTGATCACTGGTGAGTTGTACACAAGCACAGCTTCTCTCTCTCCTCTCTGTCTCTATCATCTGGCATCTGTTGCAGACTCAAAGTTTCTGGATGCACACACTGGCCTGCCTTGTTTTTCCCAGAGCATGACTGATGGGCTTAGAGAAAATGAGAGTGATCCAGGTTACCAGCTCATCTTGGGAAATCCTAACTATTTGTTTGTATGCTTATATGGATTATTTTCCCTTCCCCCTCCACTGAATGGGTAACATCAAACTTCAATTCTGTAGCATTTGTGTCTTTCACTAGATGTGCTTTTTTTAACCAGAGGAGATGTTATACCCTCTTCCTTGGTGCTTCACAGCCTGGAAATCCAAGCTGTGGGGTCCTGATAACAGAAGYAGTGACTGGCTGCTGTCAGCACAAGGGTGATTAAAAATGTGTGTGTGAGTGCTGGTTCACTCCCTTCCAGCTGAATAGAAAATGAAACTACCCAAAGCCTTTTATGTAAGCCTGTGGATTTGGTGGGTTTTTTYCCTGTTTAAATCTCTGCTGTGTGCAGATGAACTTCATCCCCAGCTTCCTTTTGAAGATGCTGTGTAAAAAAAAAAAGAGTGAGCTTGTTCTGACCTCTGAGGCATGATCCTGTTTCTAGCTCAATACTAGACATAACCTCTCTACAAAAAAACAATAGCTAACAATTATTTTTTTTTAGAGGAAGGTGGTTTCTAGTCAGTTTTTCCGATCTGTGATTTTCCTTGATAAAACAATGGCAATCTGTTTTGTCCAGAARCTGAAATGCTGTGATTCTTTGACAGCAAATGTGTGGAGAGCTGCCTCACACCTTGTAACACCGTGATTTATTTAAGACTCTGTCCTGCTGGGCTGACTGCTGTTTTCCTGGGAGTGTGGCACCAAGGAATTATTGATGAGATGCAGCCTGCTCTGTAAAACACACGTTTGCTATCAAAAACAACATATGTGCCCTTAGCTGTAGCTGATGATTTCAAAATCTCTGTGGAATTGGGGGGGGGATGTCCCCTCTGTACATGGAAAAAATCCCATTAAAGCACCAGCACGACACAGCTCAGCATCAGGTGCTGAATTATCCTGTGAATATCAGAGCAGGGGCTTTGTGCTTTAGGCAGAACTGCCTGAAAGTCTCTTGTGGGGCAGGTAGAAGGCAAGGATGGGTGCAGGAAGGGTAAAGTGCATCCAGGGCACTTGTCAAAGGGCTTGTTGGAATATTTGGACAAAAACCTGAAGGTCAGTGCTGTCCTGAGCTATACATGCTACCTTGATTAGCAACAGGGTTGGAAAATTACCCTGGCTTGGAAAACTCTGAGGGTAATTCTGCTTCATGCTGGAGGAGGCAAAGGCAGAGCAAGGAACACAAGTACATTATTTCAAGGTCCAGTAGCCTATTAAGCCAGACTAAAATAAGTAGGCTTTAATGAACGGAAAGTTTAGGAAAACAAATCTGGTGTTATTGTCACATAACCACTGCARGCTGGAACATACCTGTCCTTAAGTTCCTTTCCTTTTTATTGCTCCTTCTGCTTCAGTTCAAGCATAAACAGCTGCTGTCTTGGGAGCCACTGAAGGYAGATGCAGTTCCTTTCTGCTGCTGGAGAGCTCTGAACCCCAGCACTTAAATAATACAGCAACTTGAGTGCTAACAGCAGCAGCTTTGGAGGAGAAAGGTTTTCAAATTGTTGCAATTGATTTTCAGGGTGGGTAGAAGTAGAGAAAGCAAGGTAGTTATGGAAGCAGTGCTTTTTTATTTATGACTGTTCACACTTGGGTAGGTGCACTTGTTTTTTGCTCGTAAATATTTTCGATTATTACAGGTTAAAGACYACAGATTTTTCTAGAAGCCAAATAATTTCAGTGGCAGCACATSTGTGTCTTGGTCAGGGGGACACCARTGTAGGACAAATGYCTGTGTGTTGTGTCTGAGGTSTCAGTCTGACTCACCAGATGGAATGCCAGCATGGGGGAGAAGCAAAAACCTTTGCTCCCCTGTGGGTGGGAAWCCATCTCCGTGTGGAGAGCTCCTTTTGAAACTGCAGAGCATCAGGAAGGTGCATTGAAAACTCACTGCAGAGATAAAGACTGAGTCAGGCCAGTGCCTGCTTATCACAGCAGTGGTGACTGAGCTGTGACATAAATCACAACATGCTCTGAGCACCTCCAGGCTCCTGGGTTTGCCCGTGGCTGCACTTGGGAAATGTGTGTGAACTCAAGAACTCAAATGCAGCTTTTTAGTTTGCTGTTTGTTGGTGTTTTTGTTTTTTTTTTAATTCTCCTATTTCTGAGAGCACTATAGAGCACAGAACTTCAAGTGCGGGGTGTCTGGGGAGTGTCCTGCCCTTGGGGTTGAGTGGTGTTCCTGCACTTTGTTTGCAATTCCGCTCGGTTGCTGTTTGCTGCCTGCAGGTGCAGTGTGGGCTTTTGAAGCCACAGTTTGAACCTTCCTCTGGAAGCTGAACTGTCTTGCATTTTTAAAAATTTTTATTATTTTTTTTAAATTTCTAGTTCTTCTTAATTAATAGTGTTGAATAGTGTTATCATAGAATAATGAAGTATTTTACATTGGGGGTATCTCTAAAGACCATCTAGTACAGCCCCCCTGCAGTAGGAAGGGACATGTTTAACTAGACCAGGTTTCTCAGAGCCCCATCGAAATATTCCATGAATGTTTCCAGGGATGGGGCATCCACCACCCCTCTGGGTAACCTGTTTTACCACTTTCATTGTAAAAAACTTCCTTATAACTGTTCTAATTCCACCTTCTTTTATTTTAAAGCCATTATCTCTTGTCCTATTGCTGTGGGCCCTGATAAAAAGCTCTGTCCTCATCTTTCGTGTGGGCTCCCCTGAAGCACCAAATCACTGAAGTGATTGGCTGATAGAAACATTGCAGAATCAGGTGATGAACCTCCTGCCTCAGGTGGTTGGATGCTGAAACACACTGACAGAAATTGTAAACCATCATAAGCCTGCAGAAGATTATTGGTTAGCTACCAAAGACTTGAATTTTGAAACTCAGGAAAAATGRTAGCTTAAGCCATTGGTATAAATCAAACCATCTTTTTGTTAACATATTTTGCTTAGATCAAAAAACACTGAAGCTGGATGGGTATTTCTGATGGTTTTTTTCTATGGCAAAATTTGACTTCTATTTCTTGGCAGGAGTAAATGAGAGAGAATGAGATTTTGTTMTCTACTCCAATCACCTGTGGCTTTGATTTAAAAATAAAATTCCTAGGAACCATTGTTGTTTTTTTTTTTTTAAATCCTGTAATTCAAAACAAATCACTACCCTATCGTTTAAATCCTGAGTCCTGGCTGCTCAGGTGGGGGATGTGCTTTGGGACAAGTAGAGAAATCTGGGCATTTTCAGTGTTGTCACTGCATGTGGTGTTGGCTGCTGGTGCCATGTGCCCAGCTCTGCAGGTGAGAGCTCAGTGTCACAAACCAGAGCCCGTGGAGTGTTGACAGCCTGTCATTACASACTGGGCTTCTTCCTCCTGGCTGCTGGTTGGAAAGGTTCAGAAATGATCATCATCTCTTTCCTTGAGTGACTCATGTCCTGGTTTGTTCTTTGCAGATTTAGGGGAGAAAAAAAAGGCTCTCTGAGGTTACAATTGTTTCATTGTCTTGGTTGGATTCTCGTAGCATATCCCAAATGGTTCATCTCCCGTGGAGTGAGAGGGGATGTGAAGAAAAGAAGTGGTGAAGGGAAAGTGTAGGAATCTCGTGGGGTGTTCTGGGATGGTAATGAGGGATCTCTGGAGTTCAGGACAGCTCTTAGAACTGAATGCATAATAAACTGCTCTTAGAAYGCAGTTTATTACATGGGTTGTGGTTAAAAGGGGTCTGGCTTTAGCTGCCAKCCACAGCTTAAAAGCAAACCCCAGAGAGAGAGAGAGCAAGAGAGCTAAATTCTTGTTATGACATACATGACACATATTTCTGTGTTGAATATTCCAACTTACAGTAACCAACCAGCACAGGACACAAATCCTACAGAGTTTACATATAGCCTATAAGAGCTACTATATTACCATATTGTGTTACATTTAAAAATCCTAAAATCTACCTACAAAAACTCTGTTTTCTTCCCTGCCACATTGGCAGGGTCTCTTGGACTCCAGCATTCCTTTAKTTTCTTAGGGTATTGTTTAATCAAAGGGGATTCTCCTTTGGCTGGCCCAGCCATTGCCTGTTCTGGTTATTCAGTAACTGGCTTTGGCATCTTAGATATGGAAGCTGGCTCTCACTTCTGCTTTGCTTATAGGTTTCACATTCTCACAGTCTTTTTGCCAAGCATAATGCTAAGGCTTTCCTGTTTCATCTTCCCCAACAGTGGGACAGAAGGGCAGCCAAGCAGATTGGGGTTTTCTTGTAGGTGGGGTGTTTGTTTTGCAGCAGCTATTCCTGGTGCCCAGGGGAGCACGTGGAGAAGGCAGCAGTGTGTCATGGAACGTGGCACTGGCTCACCCTGTGGCAAGGAGGAATTGTGTCTCCTCTCTCCTTTCATCTATGGAAGAATTTTATTCTTTAATGCATCAATGTGGCCATCCTCTGCTCTGGGCTCTCTGGGATGCTGGAAGTGGAATTGTGGAGCTCCAATGGCAAAGAAACAAACCCAAGCAATGAAGTCCCCTGTAGGGCACAAGCAGAGAGCACCTTTGCCCTCTGCCATCAGAGGGACAGGGCTGGGTGAAGCCAGGCAGTTTGACTTGGCTCCCACCTTTGTTTGGAGGTTGCTGTGGTGATGAATAACCTTTGCAGAGGGTGTGTGAGCCAGTGTGAGCTCCTGCCTTGGCCCTGGCAGATAAAACAAAGCCCAGGGCTCCTCACCCCCGCACTGCAGCGTGTGCCCTGGCAGTGGAGTGGGCTCCCAAAATAAGTTCAAACTGCTGTCTCAGAGCTGGTTATTGACGTGGTGGAGACCTGTTTATCACCTCCCCTCAGTGCTTTGCTAGCAGGCAGCAGGAGCCTGGGTGATGCTGAGCAGTGGCTTTGTTCCATTGCGTGCAAGGGGAGCTGATGTGCCTGGTTTCTGCAAGCTTGTGACACCTGAGCTTTGTCTCCTTCCCTGGCCTTGAGGAAGGAGAGTTGGCAGAGGAAGAGACTCTGTTAGAAGAGGGAAATATTATCTAAAAGGCCTGTCTTCTTTTTTTTTTCTTTTTTCTTTTCAAAGAGTATGTTTTTCCTTCTTTTCTTTTACCTTTTCAAAGATTACGTTTTCTATACTGAGGAAACTTTTGTTTCTCTTTACTCCCCATTTATCAAGAAGTGTTACAACAAATTACTGTTRAATTCTTCTGCAGCTCAAAACAGAAGTATGTTTCTCATACTAAGACACAAAATTCTGCTCTAACAACTGCATAGTGATACAGAAGTGTGTGAAGTTTGGAATTCTATGTGGGCATTACATGCTTTCCTCATGAATTCACACAAGTATACTTGGGTGATACAGGTGTCTGAAGATGCTATAAATGTTACTTCTAGATAAGGATTGCTTTCAAGAAGGTCTTGTAAACTTGTTTTCTCCCCTCCTAGAAAACCCCAGCATGAATTGGCAAGAATGAATTGCCACCTGAGGCAGCTCACGGGGAGTTTTCCTCCCTGCACATTGCCCTTCTTCCCAACCTCTGTGAAGCTGCCCTGTGCACAACTCWTAGGAAGTGCTCTGTGAAAAACTGAGTCAATCAGGGATGATCCAGCAGCCATGACAAACACTGGGATGTTTTAAATGTCTGGTTTTGCTGTATAATTCCTGAAATTGAAGGAAAAAAAGAGAAAATGATGTGAATTACTCAGCTCTGTGTCAGCTCTCCATCTCCTCACAGACCTTCAAAAGGGGTGGTCTCATTTGTCAGGCTGTGGCTCATTCTTGGCTGCAGCCAAACTGAAGGGCCAAAGAGGAAGATGAAAACCTTTCCAAAGCAGTGAGGCCTCTCACAGTATTTAAGATGAAGGTGGCAAAGGCAGGTCCATGCAATCCATTGCATGATTGATGGATCTTCTTTGAGGTTTAGAGCACTTGGGGAAATAATTTTCTCTATTTCAGCTGTTGTTTGAGGCTTGTCATCRTGGAGTTCTCTCCAGCACAATTTAAACATGCTGTCAGCTCCTTTTAGTGAGTTACTCAGCTGAAATCACCTTTATTAAAGAGCATTTAAACACATCTTCTAGTACCTTACTCAGGCTGCTTGGATTTTTGAGAATCTGGAGAATGCTGCTAATAGAGCAGAGCCAGCATTTAGAGGAATAAATTAATGGCAGTCCCATAGCTGTGCTTTTTACATCTGACACATTCTCCAAGGCTAGCATGGTACCTCCCAAACTCCTTCAAATTCATTTCTTCCATTTCAGCTCAGYCTTTTGAAATACTTTGTGATGAATGAGTGTGCTGTACAAGCTGGTGATCAGGAGCAGCTGTTCACAGTCATGCATTAAATTGAACCCATCTGTCAGTGGGCTCTTTAAAGTGTGAGTTTCACATTGTCAGGAGACCYGATTACACCAGAGCAGGATCTGGGTGCTGCTTGCCAAAAAGGAAAGGACAAATCTAAGGGAAGAGTGCTTGGATGGGCTCTGGGATACCCCTGTGGGCTCCTCTGCAGAGCTGTGATTGAGCCTGCTGAGATGAGAGCAAAGTGGTTGCAAAGCAGCACTGACAGGCACTGAGTTGTTCACATGCAGACTGAAATTTGGAGCTCACATGCAGCTTTGTGGAACTCATGTGTGGTGGTTGCTGCTTGGTTTTTAATCCTGACCCTTYGACCTCATCACCAGCTCTTTAAATTTTTCAATTGTAGAGTTTTTCTTCAGAGGATGAGCTGAAGAGAAGAATTATTCAAATCAGCAAAAGGAGGCAACACTGCTTGTTTGTTTGTTTGTTTGCTTCCCCCAGTATGCATGCATCATTTTTTTATATTCATTTACAAGCAGAGATGAGCACAATGTATCTCCTGAAGCTGTTTTGCAAACTGCATTTAAGGCAACGTTTCAGCCCAACTAATGGCTGTTTCCTGATTGCAATAATTGCTCCCATAATTTCAAGTGAAAGCTTCAGTCTGTAATATTCTCTGGAAATGACACACAGGATATGGAAGCCAGCTGATTCATGGCCTGAAATATGTAGATTTTTGTCCAGGGGTAACTTCTCTTGGTTTCCTTCTCCTAGTTTGCTCCTCACCAAGACTTTTGTGGTGAGGGCTGTGTGTACAGGTCTAGGGAAAAGCATTCCTTGGTGCCAGCAGCTTATTTCACCCAAGTATATCATCTTCATTACACCATTTCACTTTAAGACAGGCAGCTTTTCTTGGAGGAGCAGAGCAGGGCTTCCTTTGCCTCTGTAAAACTTTGATTTATGTTGCAGGAGGGCCACATTTTAGGCTCTGTCATGRTCKCCAGAGCTGCAGAGCCCACYCTTTGCTGCTGATCTCCTGTCTCCTGCAGCAGCAGCAGCCCTGGTGCAGTGGGGGAAGCCCACCCCTGTTTCCCCTGAGTTTCTCCCTCTCAATTCTGCTGTGGCAGCCTGCAGGAACTGCACCTCCAAGTGCAGCTGCACTGCTGCTGCTGCATTCCTGGGGCAGGGCTGAGCCAGCACTTTTTAATTAACACTAAATTCAGTGCTGGCAGAAGCACAGAGAGGAGGGAAAAAAAAAAAGTAATACACCAAAACAGAACACCCACGCTGGCTTTGTGAGCCTATATTTTGTGTCTTATCCTATGGGAAGAGAAGGACTCTTAGCTTTTCTTTCAGCAACACTGAATACTATTATTTCTGCATACCTGGTAAATATAGATGATTTTTTTTCTTCTTTTTTTTAGTGAAAACTCATTAATGTGTTCCACATGGAGAGGTGAGAATTGCACTTTGAGTGAAGAGATTGATTGATTGATGTTGGCTTGCATGAAGAAAATATGGCTGACAGAAGGAGTCAATACATGCTCTTTTCAATTTTTTTTCCTGGAGAGCACATTGCTTTTCCTGCCTGTGTTTAATGAAGGAACTTAGCAGGGCAATGCTATTGCTTAACAGCCAACAGTATCTTGTTATCTTCCTTTAAAATGCTTAAGAGTGTTAAAAATACAGYTRTAAAGATCTGGCACTCGTTTGARCACCCACTTGGGACTCRGGGTTRTAAACACRCAGCATCTGGAGAGGAGCTGCAGGTGCAGAGTAACCTTCAGCCCTTCMCCACTGAGCCCARCCAGCAGCAAAAGCTGTGCACCAGKGGAGTGTGTGGAGCCACAGGGTTCTGCAAACCTATGGACAAGCCTATCCTTCCTCTCAGGGAATGCTCTGAAAACTGCTGGGTTCTCATCCCTCCSTGGGCTGCTGGTTCCAGTGCTCTGYCACCCCCACAAGTGAAAAAGCTTCTACTCATTCCCAAGTTCCAGTTCAGCATGGACAGKCCATGCCAAGCCCTGCTGTGCCAGAGAATTATGAATTAAATTCTTGATCCCTTCTCTACACTGTGCTGTCCATTCAGGATGAAATTATGTGGTTCGAATCCAAGTTCTTTTCCTTTGGCTTTTACAACCTGTTTTGAAAAAAAAATGAGGAGTTTTGGCACCACTGTGTGCTGTAARCAGAAAAGCTGATTATTTTGGGCAAAGAGGAGGCTGCTGTGGTAATTTCTTGGTAGATTTAATTGCTGATAAACAGGGATCTGATGCAGCTTAGGCAGTCCTGACACGTTTTGTGTTGGGTTGGGTGCTCCCCAAAGGGGMTCAGGAAACCAGGAGCTTTGGCCCCTGCCTGTTTGGAGGAAGGTTGCAGCTAATAATTGCTCTGATGGAGGTGAAGTGCAGGAAAATACACTGTACAGCAAAGAAGGAAGTGCACTTTCCTTCTGTGGAAAGGAAGAGTAAAGTTCAGGATGCTGGCAAGGCATTCACACACCTGTACAGTCTGATAGCACTGAGCTGCAAGCAGCAAAGGTTTCAAAGAGGAATGGTATTTTAACCCTATTTTTATTATTATTCCTTACTTTAAAAGAGCAAGTTATTTTAACAAGGAAGGTATTAGTTTGGTTTTCATGCTGATCCCCCTTCTGGGGAACAGACTTTGTCTGTCTAAAATTCTCTGCAGAATTCACAAAGATCATCTGCTGTATGTTGTGGTTGGTCATGGAGCATTGGCTGTTAGCAAACACAAAAGCAAAAACCAAATGGATCAAACATGAGTCAGTATGGTTATGTATTGCAAAATGGACTAATTTTTCCGTGTTTCCCATAATTTTTCTCATTCAAATAAAACTGTAGCTTCTCCTTGTTGTGTAAATTAACTATTAATGTAATTCTGGCAAACTTTCTCTGGATACTTAAGRAAAAAAAAAAAAGTAGAATATTCCTTCTACAGGTTCACATTTCTTATGCTTCTTACTCTTGTTTGGAGGAGTGAATTCAGGCCAGAACTCTTTCCATGTCTTTATTATTGTTACTTATCTTTAAAAAAACCCCAAAAAACTCCCAAAACCAAACAAAACAACAAAAAAACCCAAACTTCAAAATCTTTCTACCATGTGACCATTTAGAAAATCAGTGTCTTCCATAAATATTTTGAGTTAAGCATGCTTTTAAGATTCATTCTCACTGTGAAAAATACAATGAGTCAAGCAGCTGTAAGCTACAGCCCCTTTCCCCTACTCTATTTCCCAATCATTTCCCACTTTCTGCACCTCCCTGTGCACCTGTGAGTGGGAATTGCTTTCTCTGCTCTCTTCTCACTGGGCTCATGTCCATTCCTTGCTGTTAAACAAACCCTTGCTATTGAACCAGCAAAACCTTTCAGGTGCARTTCATAATTTGCTTTAGAGATTAGCTGATTGTAGGTGGGAGGGGTTCCTGTAAACCTGTTGCTGTTCTGACATTCCAGCTCTGGTTTGAGCAGCTGTGCTCTGCTCTGGGCTTCTCAAAACTGCGCAGGTGAGCTCAGTTCCCAGGGGATTTTAACCTTTAGTCTTGGTACCCAAGAGCTGGGTGTGCTKGCAGAGCAGAGCTTTGGGGAGTTTGGGACTTGTCTGGTGCTGTGTGACATCCAGAGTACACCCAGCCTGTCACCTGGTGCTCTAAATTGCTCCATGCTCAGGTGTCAGGTGTTACATCTGCTGTTGAAATAACAGAATATAATTCTATATATGATATAGGAAATACAACAACATTCTATTTCCTGTAGATTATATCTCCTGTATTTTTTAATATAGATACTTTATGTAGATATTATCTCCTGTATCCTTTTTTTTTTACATGGCATTATTATATTTATTTATGACATTATATCCCCTGTAGATCCCTGCAGATTCCATCCCCTTCTGACAAGTTTGGTAGGGACTGAATAGGTGCAGCTCAAACATTATGGGGCTCTAGCAAATGGGGCCTGACAGCTATTTTATGTGCTTGGTTTTCACTTTAAACTGTGTTTCAAAATACATTCAGTGAGGTTTGGGTTGGAAAGCATAACCCTGCAAACAGCATTTGTGTCCTTGGAAATTCTCCCCGTTTCTGAGCTGCTTTGTAAATTAAGATTTTTTTTTTTTTTCTCAAATGACACGCTTTAAAAATGACAGCAAATAGACAAGTATACCATGGAAAAGTCTTTACCTCCCGTGGTATGACAGCACAATAAAACTGACCTTGGTCCTGGGGGCTTTGCAAAGACTGCAGTAAAAGTTTATCTTGCACAGCTCTGCTTTGAAATACTCAGTGATTTAGTGCTCTGCTGATAGCGAATTCACGATGCCTTCAGTTAAACCTCTCCGAGCAGCCCTGCTTTGCTTCTCCTCTTCCCTTTTCCGACGGTCCCCACCCCTGTAAAATGCTAATGGGATGGGTGGATGTAAACAAGGCAACCATTGACTCCATCAAGGAAAGAAATCTTGTTTAACGCCCTTGGAAAACTCAGCAAGGTCAATACTTCGCTCACAAAGATGACATCTCTTTGCTGATATGCAAAGTGATTTGTCATTTAGGGAAGAGGTGAAGCAGCATCTCCAGTGTCAGTAATGCTCTGTCTTAAAGCTTTTTTGTTTTGTGGGTTTTTTATTTATTTATTTATTTTTTTTAATATTTTTTGAGGTGGAGGTTGGAAAGAATGTGTTATTAACTATGACAGAACGTGTTGTTTGCTGTTTGGGGATTTAAATTCTTTTAATTGTCTTTTGTCAAAGTATGTGAAGTTAGTGCAGGGTAGACCTTCTGAATCTGACAGCTCTGGGATGATAAAAGCATGATTATCACAACAGTCCTGAGCTGCACTTGAAGTCCTTTTACTGATACTGAACTGCAAAGTTTGCACACTTCTGTTTCAATTTGCTAATAGAGTCCAGGTTGATCTTATGAGAATCTTAATTTCAAGGATTTTCTTCCTAAATGTTAGGGTTTTGTGCCAGAAGTTATGAAGGGTGTTGATTTTAACCGCCTTCAGCATTTGGTTAAGGCTTAGGGGCAGTGCAGACTTGCAAGCAGACAACTAAACAATTAAATTTTGTATTTAAGTCAAAAATACCTGGCTTAAATACAACCTGGATTTTTTTTTAATATATATATAGTTTGTAATCAAACTGGAATTATTTTCAAATAGTGAAGAACCACTTGTTCTGAGTGCTGTTCTAAAATGAAATGATATTTCTGTGCTAATTTCACTCTGAATTGTCCTGACCATTGAGAGAGGATATGATGAGGGCAGGGAAGCTTATTCCTAGTGTTAGGGGCTTATTCCTAGTGTTAGGGGCTGGGAAAAAAAGTTCTTGAGATGTGAACAAGTAAGAATCCATGGTGATTCTTTCTTGTTAAGGACAAGGAGCCACATCTCTCTTGGGAGATTATTTTGTTTACAGAAGATAATCTGTTTTAGGGGTGATGTGTGCAAGAGGGTCTGGGATATCTGCAAGGTTTGAAAGCCCTGAAGTGCTGCCTGCAACTTTTGTTGGGCTGTGCCCATGGCATGTGAGGTGCTGGGGCTGCAGGAGCAGCCCCTGTTTCAGCTCAGAGCAAATCCAGTGGAACTTGCACAGGAACGTGAGGGGCCTTTGCTGGGAGGGCATTTCTTTGTTCTGACAGACAATAAAACATYATTATTRCAATATTAACACATTTCCATGCCWTTTAATAAAYAAGGTCTAATAAAACAAAGATCAGAAAATTAAAGTATTGTAGAAGATCCCTTTGTAATTTTTTACATCTTTGATGTGGATGCTTTTCATTAATAGAGTCAATGCTTCTAATTATATTTTCTCAAGCAGTTCTGAAGAAGTCTGTCTCCTATTGGATCTAAATTCCTAAAAAGGACCTATTTAAATTGTATTCAGGATCTCTGACTGTTATTAGAACCTGTATTTTACATAYGTAGATATTATTTGATCTTTTCAAACCACATTGGTTCTCATTGAAAAATCTTACATTTCTACCTTAATCTTTACTTTTTCTGCCCCATCCAACTGAAAATGGTTGGATTAAAGTGGTTATCCATATTTTATTGAGGAATATGAGTGGCCTGAGTCCCAGGTAACTTMTGACACCTTGTTCATCCTGTGTTTTGATGCATTCCAATAACACAAACTCTTTCCAGAATGTATGGAACACTCTGATCTCATGAGTGGCAGAGGCTGGTTCACCCATCTGTAACCATGCTGTCTTTGGCTCAGTCACTTTCATAATGAAAAAGATGAAGGTTTTGGTTGTTTTGGGTTTGTTTTTGATTTTTGAAGTGCTTTTACTGAACTGAACTTTGAGGATTGTCTCATGCAATGCGTTTACTGTTTGCAGTGGAGGAAACGTGGGGGGTTCCTTTGATCAAGCTGCCCACCATTGCTTCTTTCCTCACACAACTGCATGGCCTGGGAACAGCAAAAAAAGGTGCCACAGGAGAAAACATACTTGAGTTTTGAGCAAGAAGGGGCTGGGTTTAATAACTCTTTGATTATGGCTTTGTGCTCTGTGGTTGCTGTCACAGGGCAGTGACTCATGGGTGGGACAGGGATGGACACACCTTTATTGTCATCTGGCAGCTTTGGTCATTCCTGCTGGGAATGAAGAGAGGTGCAGGCTGGATCGAGGATGTTGGGTAGGAAAAGGGGGGTTGCAGGGAGGTGGGGCAGAGGGATGCTCCTGAGTGCCCACTGCTCTTTTCCTAGGAGAGAAGGTGGCAAAGGTGGTAGGAACCTCCTGCCATCTGGAACCAGCCCACTGGAGATTAGTAGAGACACACTGAACTGAACCGAACTGCAGCATTACCCCACTGCTTTGGCATTAGCACTTTTAATTTTTGGGTTTTTTCTTTTGGTTTGGTTTGGTTTGGGGTTTTTTTTTGGAATAGTGTTTTTTTCCAAGGCACAAGGCCCTGCCCTTTGACCAGGTTGGCTCCTCAGTTCTTTGGCTAGCAGCATCCATTGAAAGTGTCCTGTTCTTCGTGTTTGACCTTCAGAGTGAGTCATCTAATTGTGGGGTGGGGCTGACCCACGAAGCCTGTGTTTGACCAAACTGCTGAGAAATAATGTGAATACTAATGATGCTAAACATGGACCACTTGAAATCCCAGTGCTTGCAGAAGCACCTGCAAGTGTTTTCCCCTCCCGTGTTCGGGCAGCCCCAGGAATGAGCAGTGTGGTTCAGCAKAAGTGGCTTTCACTCAAACTCCTTATACCCAAAACCTGGTTCAAACTACACTTGAAATGCCTCCCCCCATTTATTTCACAGTCTACTTTCTGTGTTGTTTTTTAATATTGATATGATATTTCAAAAAGCATTATGGTGGAGTGATATCTTCAGGAGACCCCACACTGATATTTGGACAATATTATTAAAGTTTGAATACTGAATTAAAAATGCTACTGAAGTTTGGGGGTGTGAGAGAAGAGGTGAAGYTGATWGCAGTAGGAAATGTTTTGAAATTAYAAATTTTGCTTTCCATTTAARGTTAYAATAAGTTASAAYTAGCTTWAACCTGATGTTTTYCTTAAAATTTGTAAGTTGGCCTGAATGTCCTCCTGATTTTTGGAGAGAAAACTGTTCTTAGTCACCTTACCCTGATATTGTTACTTTTGTTTTATTTTGCACAGTTTAATATGTTTCATATCAATATTTCAATACTTTATTTTGCACAATTTGTGCTAAATAGAATATTGATATTTTCACAGCAAAACTGTGCAATTGCAAACAACCCCGCTTGATGCGCGTGAGAGGCTTTTTAGAGTTTTTCTATGTRTTTTTAAAAGGCCCTGCATTTGTGCTGTGCATACTGAGCCGCACTAAAGGGCTCCCTGGTGCAGCCTCCCTGGGTCTGAGTGCCTTTCAGGATCATTTGAGTTCCAGTGGTGCCCAGGCTCCAGCAGCCTGGTGAGCAGTGATGACTGCTTCAGATGCAGCACTGATGGCTGTCCTACTTTTGGRTTTATTCTGTCCCTCAGTTGCCTTCTGCACAGCACCCTTTCCTCCTGTCCTGAAAAAGGCACTGTCAACTCCTCTAGATTTGAAAAAAAATATTGTGTATATTTCTTTAGTGCARAGGAATAATGCTGCTTAGAGTTCATCAGAGTTTTTACAGCAGTGTTTGTAATTATTTTGCTTTAGAAAGAGAACTTTCATTCATTTTTGTTTGTGTGTTTGTTTATTGTGCCCTGCTAAAGCTCTTGCTGAGCTTCCAAAGAGAAGTTCTGAACATGAGAGAAGTGGATGCTTTCAAGTAGCTGAATAATAATTGAGGACCTCAACATGTGGCAAAGCTTTTTCTTCTCTCTTTTATTTTCTTTCATTTTCCCCCCCTCTTTCTGAAGGTTAATTCTTTTTTTCCTTCTTGTTAGCACGCTTTGTGTGCTGGGCTTTACACTGATACTTGGCACTGGCATCAAACTCATCCAGTCTCAGTTCCTTTCAATACTGAAAGAGAGTGAAACAGAAAAGGCGAGATTTAAAAATTTCATCTCTTTGAGTTTTATTTTGTCTTTTTCAGTCCCAAGGGATGCAGAGCCATGAAATGAGTTCCCTGCCTCTTCCCCAGAAGCCAGCACTCCCAGCTGGGGCCAGGCTGGAMTCTTTCTTTCAGTGCTCATAAACCCTCCTCTGCTGTCCCTCATTTTTTGAGTTTTACTCATTATTTAAGGAGAGAGATGTGAGCAGAATCCACGTGAATGAAAATGCAGGAATTCAGCCATGAAGAGGRGCACTGAGGAAGTCTGACTTGTAGCAACCTCTGTAGGAGTAGAATTGGGTGAACTATGAAAAAATTTTAAATTATTTTTTGGTATATAACAATGTGGTAGTTTTCCAGTGATCCCTTCTCAGGAAAAAAATCAGGTATGCAAATTTAAGTTGTGATGAAAGAGGCACGCAGAAATTCAACTGGAAGCACCCTTTTCCCCTCCCATCCTTTCTTTCCTTCTTTTTTTTTCCCCCCTTTGCTTGTAAAAAGAAACAGAAGGTCTGTCTTTGCTTCAGAAGGAGAGATCTTTCAGCACTGTATCAAAGTGCAGAGTGCTGTTAATCACTTACACATTTTCAGCTGGAAATAGAAAATCAGCCTGGTTATTCACTTCTGTGATCAGCCAAGGAGATAACTCTGAGAACTGCAGGGCAATGCTGAGTTCCTGTTTTTATCTGAATCAGGAGGGAGGGAAAAGCCCTGCAAGTTGGTGACAGTTTAAATGCACAGCTGTGAATATTTCAGTGAGCATCGTGTCACATAAATCCTAGACAACTGTCCAAACATCAGGGTTAGCCTAGAAAAAATATCGCTATTTATTTTGCTACATGAGTTGTTGGTGTCTRCTAAAATCTCTGTTTACAGCTGAGCTTAAATGTGGTTTAATTCTGTTTGTAGTAAAAAAATGCTTGAAAAATCCAAAGCTATCACACTGCTTATGAATTAGAACACACTTTTTTTTTTTTAAACAGAAATACAAAATTGTAGCATATCAGTGGGTGTGATAAATGGAGAAGCTGCTGATCCAGAACCAAAGCTCCTTGAGGAGCTGTTTGCAGTGGTGTGGAGTGAGGAGGCCTGTTTATATTCAGCACTTCACTTCTCCAAAACAGCACCCAGATTTACTAAAGGACTGTGTAGAGCAGCAAAGGGCAAAGCTCTTGAAGTGTTTTACCAAACACAGGGCCCTGGAGAGCCTTGTGGAGTGATCTCWGAAAGCAGCAATCAGCTGAGGATTGGAAATGCCRGTGACAGAATGACTTCTAAMGTCCAGAGAGGTGGAATGGAAGGGRTAATTGSTGCCTGTTTAATGCCTTGCTTCATCACCTGATTGCCCATGGCARGTGGAGAAAAAGGTGATGACAGAGGGAGCTGCTTAGGGGAGTGGTACAGGAGGTGCTGGCCAGGAGGTAGGAGGGAGTATGGAGTCAGCAGTGCTGATGTCCTTCACGTTTCTGACAAGCTGTGTGCTGGGTTTATCCAATTACTGCATTTCCTTGGTCTGTGTTTTCTCTGTGAGCTCTTTGTAACAAAAGGTTTGGCACCAATGCCCTCTGGTGAGCACCTGAGCAGCAGGAATCCCTCTGCTCCTGCAGTGTGTGGTGTTTGTGTGCAGGGTTGAAGGCAGGTCCCTTTCCAAGGGGATTCTCCATGGTATTTGCCAAAACAACGTGTGTAGCCACAGGGTCAGAGCTCTTGCCAGCACAAGCAGCAATACAGCCATGCCCAGGCCTTGCTGCTTTTAGGGCTGGACCAAAAAACCCTCACTGTGCTGCTGTGTGGATGGACAGGCTCATGTGACAGGTTTTTGATGTGTTTCCCCATTATATCATGTGTGTGATCCAAATGAAGGCCATGCACAAACACAAGAGCTGATTGTACAGGAAGTTGGCTGAGCAGCTGAAAGAAATGCCAGCACTTAGCAGGTTTTGCTCCTCAAGCCCTCAAACAAGGAAACAGTTCATACATTTGAGGGAACRTCTGATAAACCCTGAAAGTTTGCCCCGTCTTCCCCCTGGGCACAAAAGYGTACGCCTTGGTGGTTCCTTGTGGAACAAGGGAGCACAGTGTGCTTCTCTTGGACTGTCAGGGACACAAAGGAACATTTTCCTGAGAYCAGCCTGGTGCTTGTCGGCTGGCTGAGAGCAGGAGCTTGCAAAAAGTCTTGTGTGAGAGGAGGTGAAGCATGGAGAGAAATGGTCTGTCTCCTGTGGTGAAAGATGTGCTGCACTTCCTGATTGAGGAGGTGTAAAAGATGTGAACTGTTTTAGGAGGGTAGGATGTGGCAGCCCGGGCTAACAAAGCTGGAGCCTCAGAGGGCAGGGATGACCCTGAGCCTGCCTGAGGAGGGATAGCTACGAGTGGTTTTCTCACCTTTRAAATCACAGAATAATGATACATTTTGCTTGCACTGCAGTTTCTCCCCAAAATGTATGTTTATTTTTGAACCAAGCATCACCATATGAAATGCATGGCAATGAGTTGCTAGAACTGTTTCTGGTGTGCAAGTGTTTGGAACATTTGTAAGCAAATATTCCACGCAAACCCAGCATTTCTCCCGTGCATCCCAGGCCTGGGATGAGATCAAGATGCTTTGCAAGGCTGCAGTCATGCCCCTGCCTCTCAGTGCCTTCCCTGGGGCACAGCCTCACTCTGCACATCTCTGAGCAGCTCAGGGTGATGTCAGGGTAAGGAAGAACACAGCACTAGTGATCAATAAGTGCAGGAAGGTGGAACAGTGGGAGAAGCCCTCCCTCTGCTCCCCAGAGCTACCTTGGCTTGCAGGTGAAGCACTCAGGGTTCAGTCCTGGCCCAGAGACAGCTCCTGAGAGCCTCAGGCTGTGGAGCTGTGAACTGACAGCTCTGCTGATGTTCACCTGATAACGACCCAGCCTTTTATGCCGGGTTAACTTGAGCAGGATTTAATTCTTGGCATAACTAAAAGGCTTGGCAGCTTGCGCTGTAAACCGCCAGGAATTTGAGAGAAGTTGATTTGGTTTATTTTATTGCGTGCCAAAAACTATTTAAAGTGTCTGACCTCAAGATGCAACAAAAAAGAAAAGTTCCTCTGATCTTCTTTGGCACCATTTTCAGAGCCTTTCAATGTAAGGAAAATATTTTGTTGATGTCTGCCATSCTCTTACATCTGAAATATGCAAGGAACGAAAAGCTCTGATTATCAGTAACAGCATGAATCTTTTAGTGGGTTTGTTTCTGTTCCCTGACCTGAGTTCTTGACTTGTTGTTTCGTGTCATGAAATGAAATGTCTCTGACATATCCACAGCACGTACAGAGTCACGGGCACAAATGGAGTGGTTTTAGTGATGCTTTTTTAGAAGAGACATTGTCTACTAATTCAGTCTCTGTTCATTAAGATGAGCAGCTTATTAAAAAACTTTATTGCTTCACTGAGGCAGAACTTCTTAGCTAGAAGAGAGAAATGCTGCTCAGCTTCTTTATAAGAATTTTTAGGCTTGCTATAATGACTTTTGTCAGAACTTTGTGAAAAGAAGGCCASTGTGACATGCAGCAGCATCTTACATCATGCTAACTGAGATGCTAAGGGAGATTCCAGCACTTCCAGATGGAATTATGATGTATGCTGTATTTGATTCAAGAGAAGTAGTTAGTTTTCAGGAGCTTCAAGTCAGATAATGATRAAAAAAATTGTGATGTTGTATTTTTCTATGAGTCCTGGGCAGCTCTGAGAGCAGGTCTTTTCCTATCTGTTACTTCTTTCAGAAGCATCCTTATCTCTATGACTTTGAAGTTCTAAAGAGCAGACACTATTACTGTTTATTTTAAGTACTGTGMAAATACACTCCAAAATATTTTAGACCCTCACTTTGAAGCATGTCTTTYCTAATAGTTTCTAAAAGGTTTGCAAGCTTGAATGCTGAGAATTTGCTTCTTTTCCATCACTTACCAACCACTCATGTAAATGAAAATTTAGTCCTATTATGGTAGCATGATAAATTCAAATAGGTTTTTCTGGCCTATGCTCTTCCTTGAGATGATGAGCTGGTGTTCATGCACATGTACAAATTTTGTTTATTTTATATACTATACCTGCAGCCTACCCACTTGACACTGAACATTGGCAGTGCAAATTGCCTGATAAATCTTTTATGCCAACTCACCGGTTTGTTCGTTCGTTTGTTTGTTTTATTTCATCACAGCATTCTGCAAAGAGAAACTGCTGCTCCTGAATGTGGAAAAGGCTTGTTTAAAAGTAGCTTTAGGAAGCAGGAATTTCTGTTAGGCTCTGAGCGAAGCACTTCCCAATCTGGCAGAGCCATCTCCCTTCCTGAGCGTTTTTCGCACCATAAAGCCCGCGCAGAGCGAAGCGTGCCCTGATGCTCTCTCTGTATCCCATTACCTGCTACTGACTGCTGCAGCAAGAAGTGCCCAATTGTAATTGAAAATTAATGGGGAACTTGTCGTTTTATGGAAGACGCCAGCATTCAGCTTGCTGCACAGGGCCAGCACTGATATCCTGTCTCGCACAAGCATGAAAGCAGCAGAGCCTTGTTTATCTCCCCAGTCAGCAGCAATCACTCCTGACTGCACACCAGAGGCAGATCTGCTGAGTGCAAAGGTGCCACTTTTATGTTGCTATTTATCAGGCCAAAACTACTGACTTTACTCTCAAAGCATTTACTTTATTTATTTGGGAGATTGGCACTCTTCCAGGAGAAAAGTAGRAACCTATTAGAGGAGAATCAGCATCCGGGAAAAGTGCTTCAAGCCTGCTTTTAGAAGTTCCTTGCTTTATTTCCTCCATTAGTTCAATATTTATCAGACAGCTTCAAAGAAGCTTTCTGTTTAAGTCACCTTTATGCCACCCTAGAGCTGTTGATTAAGTACCTGTGGTATAAAATACCCATCAGCCTGCTTAGAAGTGAAGCAAGCTGGAGCATAGGAGAAGGTTTTCAGACACTTCATTTATTCCTARCTTTGCCAGTTTTCTTGGCTTTGTTTTTATCATTTAGCCAGTGGCCAGAGGTACAAGAAGGCTGTTATGGAAGTGTTGGCAAGCACGTGAGAAGATGCAACTTAGCTGTAAACAGGCAGTGAGTTGTGAAGGGAAGAGGAAATAAGAGGGAATTAATTACATTAGAGTAATATTTTCTCTGGATGCTGTAAGAAGCCCGGGATTTGAGGTTGATTGCTGGAAAGAAWAATTGCTACCAGTTTCTAAATCCATGTTTTAACAGGAGGATAGCTGTGGGGGCAGACAGAGGGAGAAACAGGTTCAGGAGTAATGAGGGGAGTTGAGGTGGGCGTGGGTTGATGCAGAGGTTGTCCTGGGAGGCTGCTGCAGCCACTCTTGAGTACTGGGATTGCAGTGTCTGGGGCAACTGTTCCTTTATTCAGKGTATGTTATGTGGCTTCTGGCCAGGCTTCTCATTTTGAGACACCCCAAGTCGAGATGGCACATGTGGCTTTTGCCTAAAATTAATCTGAGATTGTTTCTCTTAATGGTGAAGCAGTCAATGTAAAGGTAAGGATGCTTGYCTGTTAAAAAAGAAAAGAATGATGAGACCTGACAGTGCAGAAGTTTGTAAGTCACCTCTCCAGGGTGTGGAGAAACTGTCTGAACTCACTTCCATACTATTGACAATTCTTGCTTCTTGGAGGACAGGAGATTTAAAAAGAGACTGGGAAAGAGCAAAAATACAAATAAAGCCAATCCTAAGAGTGGTCTGCAAAAGCTTGAAGTGGTTTATGTCCGTGTGCAATATGCACCATAAAGTGAGGGGTATGTGAATATAGAAGCAATCCCCTCGTCCCATTCCTTCCCCCTTCCCTTTTGTGGCTTGGTTTCTTTGTTYGTTTCAGTAGTTTGATGTTTTTGAGGTTGTTGATGCTGTTGACTTGCAGGAAGGGATTGTTGGGGGGGGGCCAGGGAGAACAACAAATAGTTGTTCTTGGAACTMTTGCAACTTCTTTTAAGATGCAAGACTTAAATGTTTTAAAGTTGGCTTGGTCTTCAAAATGTGAATGTAGTACTTAAAATCAAATAATGTTTTTTAAATACTCTTTTCTCGTCTACTCTGACCTCCTCCCACCACCAGGGTCACTCGGAGAGGAAGCGTGGAAGGAAAAATGCTTTCAGTTTGCCAGGAACCACTGCAACCTCAAGGGATTTTGAGCAGTGGGTCATTTTGAGAACTGTGATTTGTTCAAGTACCTGGAATTTGTTCAGAACATTCTTGTTATTGCTGTTGCTGGTGGAGGAGCAGTTACTCAATTTTCCAGTATGGTCAAAGTGTGAACAGCAAAATTTGCTCCTCTCTTTTGGACACACACTTTGTAAGGCTTTAAGCCTTAAAGTGACCATTTTAAAGCTTGTGAACTGCTTCTGCACGTGGGAGCCATGGCAAACTGCACTGTGGGATGGCCAAACCATTCAGAAATGTACAGCCTGTTGCACTTGGCACAGCTCCTCACTGTAGCCTGGATGTTTTTGTGTCAAACCCAAAGAGGCACCATCAGACTGACTGGGGCACACTGAGGTGCTTCAGCTCTTATTTAGATCTGCATGTATGTGTGTATGAATTATGCTAATGCCAAGCAATTCTGTCAGTTCACACCTTGACAGATTGTCTGTGCTGGGTAGGAAATGTTAATTCTCTGCTCTGTAACTCAATCACTTCTCCCCATGGCCCCAGAGTGAGGCCTCRGTGCAGGGGAATGTATAAACAGCTGCAGCAAGGCTGCTCACATACAGATGTGTCTTCCTGCAGTGCGATCTCTGGGTCACCAGGTGTCCTGGTTTGGGCTGGGAGGGACCTCATGTTCCTCCTAGCAGCCAGCACAGAGCTGTGTTTCAGAGCTGGGTTGAGAAAAATGTTGATAACACACTGATATTTTGGCTGTTGCTGAGTAGTGCTCGCCCTGAGTCAAGGACTTTGCAGTGTCTCATGCTCTGCCAGCCAGGAGAGGCACCAGAGGCTGGGAGGGACCGTGGCCAGGGCAGCTGACCCGAGCTGGCCAAAGGGATATTCCCTAGCACAGAACGTCATGGCCAGGATATAAACTGTGGGGAGCTGGCTGGGAGGTGCCCATGGCTGCTGGGGACTGGCTGAGCATCTGTCAGCACTGGGTGAGCACTTGCACTGTGCAACTCTTGTCTTTCTTGAGTTTTGATTCTTTGTCTCTTAACTTTTCATAACAAAATTATTATTACTACTACTACTGTTACTATTATTACTATTATTGCCTTGAGTTTTAGCTTTGATGTTTTTCAAATTCTGTGCTGCCTGGAGTGTAGTTCTGAGCCTCACATTCAGTGTTAGTGAGTTCTCTTCACAGAGCAGGGAGACAAAACAAATCCTTTCCCTGCTGAAGACCAAGGASAACTTTCAGGCCCAAAAGCACAAACAAGGGTGGGCTGAAGGGAGGAACAAGAAGGATGAGACCTCACAGGCTGAAGCTGGAATTGAACAATTAAACCCCAATATGCAAATGGACCAAAATTTATCAAAGTGTGAGACCTCATGACCAGGGGTCCATTTTTGTGACCATTCTGAGTCCACCTTGGGTGTAGTCCTGGTCTTGTCCTGCCCAAGGTGTATCCTAGAGCCTTTCAATAAACATTTCCTTTATTCTCTGGCTCTGTCCAGTCTCTGTTCCAGCTCAGCCTTCCCAAGGCATCATTCTTATTATTATTATACTTCGTTTCAGTTATTAAACTGCTTTTATCTCGATAGATGTGTTTTTCCTGGTTGACCTCCCCATCCCACCAGGGGCAGGGAGGGAGGCACTGAGCAGCTCTGCGTGGTACCTGGTTTTCATCTGGAATTAAACCACAAAACCAGGGACCATGCAAGCCATGCTCAGTGGGTTTCAGGAACCTCTCCATGGGTTACCACTTGAGTTGTTCTTCCTTCCTCCAGAGAAATGYTCTGCTGCTTTCCACCCACCTGGCTGTCCTTGCTCCTCTGGGTTCTGGCAGCTTTCTGTCCTTGCCATGCTGCCTCCTCCTTAGCCTGGTTGTCTCAGCTCCATGTTTCTTAAAGTGCTGCTGAGCTGCTTTTGAGGTTGGCAGCTGTGCTCCTGCCCAGGCTTTCACTTGTGTTCTTGATCCCATTCCGATGGAACAGGACATAAGCATGGGACCAGAATGGGAGAATTTATTTTACTCCTGGTCAGGRGCTGTTGGTGCRGTATTKCTGGTGGCTTGAGAAGTCATTGTGRTTATTGTACATGATTAYGAGTTCTATCTYRGTCTAACTTCCAGGTTAGTCTTGTTTTGATCAGATGACCTCCAGAGTTCACTCCCAACTTAAATTATTCTGCARTTTACACTGCTRTTTAAACAGAGTRCAGATAAGGAGAAAATGGTGCAGTAAAAGAACTGGTGAGCACAGCTCAGAATTTAGAAACAAAAGGTGATTCACGGGCTAAAAAATAGAGAAGAGTCAAACATGTATCTCTCTTTTGCAACTCAACATCTTTGCATAGGCTGGTATTCAAATATTGGCTGGTCTTGATAATCCACTATCTAATWGATAGGTCACAGAAATAAAGGTGTGACATATATTTTTTATGTTGTTTAATATGTTGTTTAAAATTCTTAGCCTTGACCCTCCTTAAAAGAGAGCTAGACATGAAATGTTTACTACCAAGGCTACACAAGTGGCAGGGGAATCAGCTTATAAAAGAAGGATTAATTGCAGATTTTTTTTCCCACCTCTGATAGGTTATTAGCAYGCTTTTATTCATTTATACCCATTTGAAAACAGCTCAGTAACAGCAGGGCGATCCCAGTTGTTCACCAAAATAAAACTTTCTGCAACAATAGGTTTTATTAGTGATGCATTTGTATATATTAATTTTGCAGATGRCTTGCTACATTACTGAATCACTGAACTTTCATTCCTCATATAACTAAGCATTTGTTTTGCTACTGCAGGCATTCACACAAGTATAAACAGCATTGCTCAGCTGTAATGATATCTGCCCTCCCAAAGCTGGTAATTCTACAGCTGGAGATTTGTGCTCCAAAGTACTTTAACTCCTTGTGCATAGTGTAGCATTTTTTTCCTTGAATTAGAAGAAGACTCGTATGCTTTTGGAACAATAAATGGTCTTAAATGGTACCAATACCTGCTTGAAAGTCAGATCAGCACAGGAATCAGTGCATGTTTTATATCTTGTCATCTTCAACCTTAGTTACCTGAAGCTGCCTTTATTTTCAGAAGGCAGGTGCTGAAAACTTTGCTCTTCTGGCTTGCATGATTAATAAGCATACTGCAAAGTTACTGCCTCCCAAATCACCTGGGTTGTTTTTTTGTTTGCAGGATCCTCTATGCAAGTTATTCCAGCCACCATCACCCTTGGGAGTTTATGCTGGTCCCATGCCATGCTTACTGTGTACAGAGTTCCCTTTAGGGCCATGATGGTTGCTGCAATAAAGATGCAAGAGTGGAGGTGCCTGGGATGGCATCTAGTCCAAGCTGTAGAGTATAACCATCTTCTTTTTTTGTTCCTGTGGCACAGAGGTTCTTCTGCAGCTCTGGGGGTTGTTTTGTTGGTCTAAAAGCTGCTGCCAGCCCTTATTGCTGTGCCTGCTCCCAGGTGTGTTGTTTCTGAAGCCTTTTTGTTTGCTTGCCTCATGGGGTGTGTGCTCTTCCCCACTTCTTGAGCAGATATATTTACCCTCTGTCATGTTTCTCACTCATGAAGTCTGTCCCATTGTGTTATCTAAGGGTGGATTTCTCTTCTTACCTCACAGCTCTTACTGAGTGCAGGTGATTGCACTACAGAAATAGAAACCAGTGATTTATGTTTGTTCTTGGTAATAAGTGACCTTGGGACCTGGTCTCTTAGGGTGTAAACTGTAAATAATTAAGCTTTGCCTCTGTGGAACCCTCACTCAACCCAGGCTAGTTTTAGCTGTAATTTTCTAACAGTTCACTTTTAATTTCTTTCCAGATACTGTGGTCACGCAGCATGGTCGAAAAACACCCCAAAAATTAAAAGCTATGCACACCTTTTTTTTTTTTCTTTTTTAATGTACATGAGATAATAAATGCTGTGCAGTCAAAAAACCAAATGTGATGTAACTGCAGAGCAGCCATCTGTTAATTCCAACTTCACCTRGCAACTCCAGACAGGAGCAGGCTCTCAAGCTCGTTGATTCCCTGCTTGTTTTTCAAGTTTATCAAACTATGAGCTTTGGGCATCTGACTTTTGTTCTTGACTAACCTGATACTGGAAATTGAGGTTTCTTTTACTTTGTATTCAAACAAAAAGGGAGAGTGAAGTAAGCAATGAAAGATGTAATTCTTCAATATTTTTTCAATATTAGCTGATAAAGTAGATGTTTGTAAATTTCTGAAAATATTAAATACTGTTTCTAATTTTGGTGGGGTTTGTTCGGTTTGTTTTTTTGTTTGTTAGTTTGTTTTTTTTTGAGGTTTTTTTTTTTTGGTTGTGTGTGGATTTTTTGTTTCGGTTTGGGTTTTTTGTATGTTTTTTTCTTTTGTTTAGTTTTTTTTTTGTGGGTTGTTTTTTTGGTTTTTTTTAGTTTGGGCAATTTAAAAAATGCCAATTGTCTCTCATGGTTTAGGGCTTTTTAGCCAGGAAAGGCTGTTTTATATTCTGGGTATTCTGAGTAGACTGATATGTGAACAGCAATGCTCAAATCAAAGTGTGGGATTTAGTCCTGCAAGCACATTGTGGTGAAATAAATGACTGAATGAGGCATTTGGAAGTGAGTGTTAAAGATGGCAAAAATACCCAGCTGAGTGCACTACTGCACACCCAAACATTACTTTTTCTTCTGAGAATCACCCAGGTGCGTGGGAGAGCCTTGATTTTCAGGACTTTGGATTTTTCAAAACCAGTATTTTAGGGACACAAAGGGAAGCTGGGCAATTGGCTGCTCTGTGGTTCTGTCAACCCCTTCCCCCGAAAATCTCTTGGAAAAAAAGAAAAGAAAAGGGAAACTGTAGCTTTTCTTCGGAGAGAGACTGGTCTACATCTCATGATGCTCTTTTAGAGGTTTTTTATTCCCTTCTCATCCATGTTGTTAGCTTATCTCRTGGTTGACTTGTACTAATTATCTGTGCTGAGTAACTTTTTCAGTGTCCAGGCAGTTCCATACTCAATAAAGCCACTGTTGTGACTTTACCCTTCCACCCTTCTTCCAAGTAGTTCTTAAAAGTCATTTCCATCTTCTGACAGGGTTCTGTTACTTCTGCAGAAACCTCTGGACTTCTTTTTCTGCTTTKGTAATTTGATTTTAAATGTAGACCTGTTGCTCCAAGTGTTTCTCGTATTAGCAATCACTTCTCAAGTGTCTGTTTTCTGTGTGCAACAAGATGGGGATTAAAATTCATCAGGGAGTTAAAAACATGAAGGAAAAGTAAAGTGGAAGCAAGGTTTTTTTCCTATCCTTATTCATGTGCTTGTGAGAGAACAACACAGCTGACTCAAACTCCGTGGGATGTGGACAGTAGCCAAATATATTGTAGAGATGCAGCTCCCTCTGGATAATTCAAAAACACACCAAAAAAAGTCATTATGCTGCTCACAATTTCCTTTGTTACCCTTGTGGCTGGAAACAGGTACCCCAGACTCCTCAAGTTTTGTGCAATCTTTTTTTTCTTCCATAAATCTGGAGCTGTGGATGATTCCTCCCTCCGCTGCAGTTTGCTCCTGGGGAGGAGGTGATGTCCAAATGCCATTTCTGAGTAACAAACCTTCTCATGGTCAGGCCAGCAGTGTGAGTCAGAGTGAGAGAGTTCTTCCACTCCTTGCCTCCACTCAGACAGGTTTGGGAATCTCTGGAAAAGCATTTGTGGTCAGTTTGGTATTAGTTTTTTTGCATGTGGCTAGTCTCCTGTATATTATCATCTTGTATAATATCCCCCTGGAGGACACTAAAACATGAGMWGGARAGGAACACTAGATAAGAGCAGCCTRCTATTAGGGAAATGCAAATTWCATGACATCACAGTTTACATATTTCCATTTCGGGAGCAATCCAAGAGGGCGTCACCTCCATCATTAGAGAAGATTTGCTAATTTGTGCACTCAGGAGAATTTGAAGTGGTTAAAGTCTTGTTTRTTAAAAAAGCAAGTGCCAGCTGCTRCAGTTCTTYGTGTTAACATTTCATTATTGGAGGGTGCTGGACAATAGAGGCCCCAGATTTGTAAGGAGAAGCACTGGTTTCATGCTRCCCAAACACTTTGTCCTTCTTGTCACCTGCCAGAGCTGTCTGCTAGGGCTGCAATGCCTCTTGTGCTCAAAAATGGAAAGGAAAGGGGATGTTGAGCATCTCTTGAGCTTCCAGACTGCACCAAGAGGTGCGAGCCTGAGCAGGAGAGGGAGGCCACGCTGCTGCTGGTGCCTGGGAAAGCAGTGCCTGAGCTTCTGGTGTGAAACCATCCAGTGCCAGSGAGGGGAAAGCCCTGAGCACAGTGAGAAGCAGCCATCTGCTAAGTAATGCTAAAATTTGGCAGGAGAGAGCTGCACAGGAGCCCCTGGTGCTCGCCCGTCGATCTGGGCAGCAGGAAAAAAATGTTGGGACATCTGTTGGGATTTCCCTGCTTGTAGTAATCCCCTCCCTTACAAAAATCGATGGYTTTCTGTTATGTTTCAAGCAGAAGCATTCAAATAATCTGGGAATTTATATAAAAAGAGCTATACATGCCCTTCACTGGGGAAGGAGCCAATGAGGAAGGTGGGGACAACAGGGCTTGACCTTTCAGAAACAATAAGGGCGTTTGAGACTACTGACCACAAGTGCCCTTTTTGGAACCTAAAGCTGTGTGAGTTTTCTCCCCATCCTGAGATAATAAGCTCTCATTATACTACATCTATACTATAGTCCAAACGAGCATGAGTTTTGGCAGGGATGAAAACTGTCAGCTGAAAGCTGTCCTTGGCTACTAGCAGAAGAAATCCTGTGTCTCACCTGCTTGTTGTTGTTGTTTGGTTGTTAAGATTTTTCAAGAGGCAGTGCTCCAGCAGTAAAACTGGAAAGCTTGTTCTTAGGAGGATGGTCTTGTAGCAGGAGAAGGGCTGAATCCAATGGCTTCCTCACTTTCTCATTTCTGTAAATCTTGACCCACCAGTGTGATTAGAGCTGTGATCTTACTTCATTCAGAGAAAACAGGTGGGAATATCTCCCATTAACATCACCTGAGAGCCTGGCACTGGCTGAGATGTTCCTGTGCTTTAAAGAACTGAGTCACARAGCTGAGTAATGGCAAAGGAAGCAAATCTTTTTGATGTGTAGCTTGCCTAAATGTCACCTTCAGTGCTCTGGACTGCAGCTGTGCTGTTTTCCCTTCAGCAAAGGGCATGAAGGTGGCTTGGCCAGCCTGACTAGATATTAATTGTGCAGATGCCTTTGGGGAGAAGCATTGACCTTGGKCASGGGCAGGGAGTGATTTGGTGACTGCTCTGTTCCCAGCACACAATGGCACATCCCAGTTTGTGGCTTGGCTCCCACCAGCCCTCCTGTGTGGCTGATGAGGAAACAGCCAGAGCATCCCTGCAGTGGGTGACAAGGCTGGCGCCCATGGGGTCATTCCTGAAGGTGCTGCCTTCAGTTTTAGATGTCATATTTTCCAGGTTCTGTACTGCATTGCTGTGTGACTCTGAACCTCATATAAAGTGTTAGCAAGTTCTCCTCACAGTTCAGTCAGACAAACAATCCTTTTCCAGCCCCAGAACCAAGGATTCCATTGCAGCTTCAGGCCCAAAAAGTACAAACAACAGGGAATTGAGTAGTGCAATCTGGGAGGATGGGACTTCATCACCTGAAGCTGTCATTGGACAATTAACCCCAATATGGAAATGGACCAAACTTATAAAAGTGAAAACTCATGACCCATTGTCCCTCTTGGGTGGAGCCATGGCCAGGCTCTTGTACTGCCCAAGGTGTGTCCTTTGAAGGCCTTTCAATAAATACCTGCTTCATTCCTTTAACTCTGCAGCCTCTGTGCCAGGGAGCCTCTCAAGGCATCAGAGGTGGCTCAGTGTGACCCAGAGCCAGGCCACAAATGTGGGCATTCTGGGGACTGCTTAAGCTCTTTGTGGGTGGAGAAAGGTGGGACAACCTCCCTGCAATCCTACTAAAATACCTTTGTGCTGGACCTTATTTGGGCCATAACCTCAACTGCTGCAAGTTGCAGCTTGCTCCTCTTCCCTGGATTTCACACTGGCACCTACAAAGGCGTTGAGAATTCTGCATCAACGTTTYTGCATCCATGGAAAGGCAGAAAGAGGTCATGGCCAATTAGAGCAGTAGTTGCTTCTGCCATTTCACCTAAACCTGTCTGTGAAGGAGTTTTCAGAATAGCTGGAATGTAAATTACTACCAAAAAAAACCCAAACAAACCCTAATTCTTTTGAGCCTCTGTTGGGAAAGGCAATACTTATAATTGTCAGTGTTAATGTTCTCAGTGATCCTCCAATCTTATCAGACAAGGAGATAAAGGACAGTCATATTTTTGAGTCTACACTTGAATTATTTCTTCTTGAATAACTTTTTTTTTCCAGAAAGTCAGCTGTAAGATGTGTATGAAAAAAAGGAAAAGGAGGAGAAAAGCATAAGGCTGCATTGAACAATATGAGGAAAGAGTAGAGGTTGTGCAAAGTTCAAGAAGCAAAGGGRTATGGCTTAGAAAAACACTGAGATAATGAAAGATAATATATAGATGAAGTAAGTGCAATATTGTTCCCCCTGAAACTTGCCTCGTGGGCTCCCGAGGGAAAGCAGAAGTTGACATCTGCTTACTTTGGATTGCCTAGCTGGAAAAACAAATGAGATATATGCATGAGATGACTTCCTTGTGGGCCTATTGCAGTGCTGATATGGGGGATAAATCCTAGAAGAGAGAGGAGGTAGCAGCAAGCCAACTATTCTTGATCAGAGGAATAGGATATTTTTATAAGCCCAGTTTAACACTCCAGGATTACAAATGTTTAACACTGATTTGATGCATGTTGTTACCTTTTTTCTTTTTCTAAAACTAAATCTAGTGTATTTTTTTGGCTCTGATAGAAGCAGTGTCAAGTGAGTTTAAACTGCAGCGTGGATTGGGATTATTTATGGAGAAGAACTTTTTCAGAACAAGGCTAATGAGACCTTGGGCTTCCCCAGGCTTGGTTGATGGCCTCCCTTRCTAGAGGCCCAAGGAAGAGGTTGGGAAGTGCTACTTTTTGGGAATTACCTTGGCACAGTTGCTCCTGCCTTAAGGAGATGACTTCCTTCCTTTTCAGCCCCATTTCTGTGATTGTTTTGGAAGCTGTTTCAAAACTCACTGACTTTTGGGGAAGCCATATGAACAGGCAATTGCTTTGTTCTGAATAACTTCCCAATAATTTGGTCCAAGCTCTTTTTTACCCTGGCTGTGTCACAGACATGGCTTGGTTTAGCAGCAGGTTTCTTGATCAGATTCCTTCATGAAAGCATAGAACTTTGGCCTCATTTATAATTTTTAAATAGCATGGAGTTCAAAACAGTACATGCTTAACATTTGAAACATTTTATGGAGATATCTGAAAGCTCTTTTTCATACAAGGGCTTCTTTAAAAGCTTTGGGTTTATTCTTYAGTCTTATTTTTTTTTCTTTCAGTCTCTTCTCACAGTAGCACAAAGGCTAATGTAATGGAAACAAGTACAAAGTTCTGGGAATGGCAAATAGAAAAAGGATAAGCAGAGAAAGAAAAGTTCTGCTTTTCATAGGACTTCAGAAGTCTTTGGGAGCTTGCTGGAAGTGCTGGCTCCAGTCCAATGTGCTTTTATTGGCATACATGAACAAATTACCCAGGGCACAGCTATTTTTCTTACTGTAGTAAAAACAGGGACACTGAATAGAGGCTTTGTGTAGGAAAAATATTTTTCCTTTGAAACTGGCTACGGGTTTAAAGTTTATCTAGTGTGCCTTCTGGAAAAGGGAAAAATACACTTTTCAGTCTCACAGAATAGAAAATGTATTCTAGTTTGGGCAACTCAGAGCACTGTAAGCAAAATTTACTCATTGGGTGAGGAACTGGTACAGTTTTATAGTAAACAGCATCATTTTTTAGTTGCATACTATGTGGGAGGAAGCTCTGATGATATTGTTTGTAGCTGTGTCCCTCAAAAATTTTCCATGGATCCCTCCCCTCCAGCATTTCATGCAGGTCTCTGATGTTTTCTAGCCACATGGGTGTAGCCAGGAGGAGAAGGGTGTTATGGAAAACAGTTTTGAAGATAACTTTCATTGCTCTGAGGTAATTCTCCTGATTCCAGCTGGAGCTCACCTTGTTGTCATGGCATTGCTTTTGGAAATCTGGCAGTACCCTGGAGCAGCAGGGTCTCCAGTGAGGGTCTTTTGTGCAAGATCCCCATGAATTGATGAGTCAGCTTGAAACATAAAAACCCAATTATTTAACTTTCTGAGGCCCATAGGAGGGTAACCTGAAGGAAGATTTTAGGTGAGTGCTTCTTAAGTGATGTGTGAGATCACAAGAATCACACCTAGAACAGTTCTTGTAGAGGTTGGAAGTGAATGGTGCAGTCAGATTTCCCCAGCCTCACCTGCCACTCCTCCAGCCAGGAAAGGATCAAAAAGCATTTCCTCATGTGGCTTTTCAGCTCCTTCCCTTTCTCCTTTCCACCCACACTTAATTCACACACATTTATTTCTAATAAAAGAACCAGTTGAAGAACAATAAATTCATGTTCTGAAAGATTTTTGAAATTTATCTTCCTTCAAAACCTGTGGGAGCTTCCCAAAAAGTATAGCTCCACTGAGACTTCCTGGGRGCAAGGTGTCTTGGGCTTCTGTCACCACTGTCTGACATTAGTTTTAAGAAAATTTGACATTAAAAATGCCYCAGCAAATGTTTTCAATTGAATGAATGAGCAAATTACAATAAAATAACTGTTGTAGCATTTCAGATTCCCTTTCTAGTGACAGTTTGTTAAATTTGGCTTGGTAACCATCAATGACAAATTCCTGGTGGAAATTTTTCCTTGTGAAATTCATTTGAGGGAATTGCAGCAAAAACCATTTTGTGATGATGATTTATCTTTTGTAAAGGTTTCTAATTTTGTCATCCTTAAWCACTGGATGTTTGCTGGAAACCAAATATGTGATTGTAAAGGCATTAAACTTTTTAAAAGTATATATACTTTTACTTCTGAAAGCCAAGGCTGTAAACTTGCCAAGCCTGGGCAACGTGAAATGTGAAAATGTGAATTGAGTTGGAAAAGGATCACATTTATGCCTTTGATTCAGGTAATTTAAAACAAAACAAAACCTCAAAAATATGACATTTGCTGAATGGAAATACACCTAGAGGAAGGGCTTGGCCCAGATTAATGGATGGGAAAATTGTATCTGTACAGTGAAGCATAAAGGACTGCAGCTAGAAAAGCAGAGACACGGAACACCAGCAGCTTAAATCTATTTTCTCCCCACAAGCTGTGGGATCTGCTGTTGTTCAGCCTMTTTTCTTCCAGGAAGCAATTGCTGAGTTACATCAGTGCCCTGTAAATGCTGTGGGCAGGGTGTGACTTCAGCCAGCTGTGACCTGAGTCACACTCGACTCACTTTGTGCTGAATAATCGCGGCSCCRACCGCTCGTGCTCAGATGTTTGAGSTGTTGTGTTTACTTGCTGAGTTGCAATGTATTCCTTATGAAAACAGAAAAAAAAWAAAAAAATTGATGCTCAGGTTTTCTGGTGACCCCAACAAACCTCTCCAGGTTGAGTTATTGGCTGTCTGAAAGTGCTGAGAGCTGCACACACCAAGGTCACGCATCCTCCCGCACAGGCACGTGCCTGTTTTTAACCTCAGGTGAATGGGGAGCTGTCCTTGAAGTTTATTGCTTCAGATCCMTGCTTCAGAAGGAAAAACCATCAAGGAAATGCTGTGTGATAGAGGCTGTTTGACTTCAGTCTTCTGTGCAAGCAGACAGCTCTTCTCATATCTCTGCTTCATTCTGCCCTGGGGTAGGAAACAGTTTTGGGTTTCCTGATTGGTGTCAAGGAGGTCTTTCAAGTAAAAAGGAGAAAAATTAAAAGTAATGTTCCCCTGAAAAATATTTTTCCCAGTGCATATTTTTCAGTGAAAACAAAATAATTGTTTTTTTTGACTGTATTAAGTTGAATATCTCAGTTGGTCAGGTGATGGTGTTATGGGTTCTTTTATTTTTTATAGATGGGAAAATTGAACAAATTTGTTGCTTGTAAAAGTCGGTGGCTGCTGCTGCTAGGGTTTAAAATAGCTTATAGGGCAACTTACCCTCCAATTTYATTTAAAAATTAATTTCCCTGCCTTTTCTCTCTTCTGCCTCATTTCCAGAGTCTCTGTGGATGTGTTGTTACCATGTGGGCACTGTGTGTCCACGCCCCTTCTCATGGTGTCTCCTCCTAGGAATGAAAAACACAACGGGTAGTTGGCATCAGGAGCAGCAGTTTGCCCTGTGGATTCAAGACAAAATAGTTTTTGTAGCCCCCAGAGTTTGAAAAAAAATGAAGATTGGTGTAACACAGGGCAGGTTTTAAAGAAAACCCAGAGCTCTGTGCTGAAAGTGTCCAGCCAAACCTCTGTGCTGGAGCAGGGCACAGGTTTCACTCTCAGCTGTTGCCATTGTTGCTGCTGTTCACTGCAGCTTCACAAYCACATGTCTTGGAGAACAAATTTTGTTTCCTCTGTGCTTTATGTGTRTATGACARGTGAAAACCWGGTYCTTTCAGGAGGCTTGCTGACTAGAWTTGGRATTAAWTCAAATRCTTTCCAGGAATCACGTGTTAAYTTAGTATTTTCAYATACAYMTGRCATTGCAAGTACATTGAYAATATTAAGGGAATAATTTAAATTACCTCTGAGAATATGACTGYTCTGCTGACTTTTCTGGYRTTAAAAACTTGTTTAATCCCCAAARCTTTTATTGGTGATGTTTGGTTTAGATTGTGTTACCTATGAGTAAGGTTTTGCATATCAGTCTTGTGAAACCTTGTTTGCACATTATTTGACTTAGGGAAGTTTGAAGAGTTAGTCAGCATCATTAGAATAATACGTGTTTATTTATTAAGTTTAATTTAAAACCTTTTAGATTTGCTGTTGTGAGCCTCCACTGTGAGCTTAGCCTTATGCTCAGCTGATTTGTTGTTGTCTGATCAATAACTTTTCAATTGTACCTATTTGTTCACCTTTATTAACCCACAGAACCCATAACATTGCTGGACCAACTGGGATATTCAATTTAATACAGTCAAAAACCACAATTATTTTGCTTTCTCTGAAAAATATGCACTGGGAAAATATTTTTTCCGGGGAAAATTTTAATTTTTCTCTGTTGAGCCTTTTTTGTTTTCACTGAACTGCACAGAAACCACCTTTTAATTTTTTTTTTTTAATTTATTAAGCCAAATTAGAGAGGTATTGAGGAGTGTCTTTTTCTTCCCCTCCTTCTTCTTCATGTGAATTTTTACAGTCTGGTTGGAGTGTGTCATTATATGGCTTCAGTTCAGCTTTTGTCATGAGCTGTGCCACGCCAGATTTAATATTGTCCCTGTGTCATGGCACAGCCATTAACTGGCCAATAAATGTGGATAGATGGTTAAGCCAGTTTCATTTGGGCAACTTGCAGCAGTGTTTTAGCTGTGTTGGAAGTTCTTTCATTTTTTGGCTAGAATGAGAKGAAAACTTTATMTRAAMMAMMMCYWA
>CADDXX010000424.1:0-15496 GCA_902810485.1 Alauda arvensis | reverse complement strand
GSYTTWRAGTTGGCTGTTCACTGCAAACTGACTTTCAAATTAGTGTCTGGAGTGCCCTCTTTTGAAATCTAATGATCTCATTTGAAGTATGATGTATTAAAGAATAAAAGGAAATAAGGGGAAAAGAAGGGAGTATGAAGAAGGGAAATACAGCTGTGGTTTCTGTGCTGGGTCAGCAGAATTCACCTGTCACTTGTTTCAAGGCAGTTTTGCTTTTATTAAAAAATTAAAATTAAAGAAAAAAACAAACCAAAAACCCCACAAACAACAAACCCACCAAAAACCCAAAGCAGGACAAGTTTTTGAGCCTCTCTCTTCAAGTGGAGATGCTGAGTGTGTTCTTGTGGCCACATTGGAATTGGGATTTATGAGTAAAAATAGTATCTTTTGCCAGCTCACTGCTCAACATAGACTCACCAAAAATAGTGATTTTTATGGTACATTATAATCCCCTTTTTCTACTTTCCTCTATGAATCCCTTCATCTGCCATGGACTCTTTCCTCTTTAGACTGCCCTGTATGTGTGGAAGGTTTTGTGCTTGCATTTTTGGGTTGGCTTTTTTTTTATCCTTTCTTTCTTCTTTCATACAAGATATTCCAGCTGTGGTGATGCATTCTGCAAGGACCACATAATGATCTCGATCTTGGTAATTAATACTCACGTTGCTTTAGATGAGGTGGTTAATTCTCTAATTAAAAATAGCAGTGAGTGGTGGCTTCAGTGCTTGGCATATTTATTAACATCCCTTTGTTGCAATGGGGATTTTGAGTCTTTGAAGCTTTTGTCTCTGTAAGGCTGTTTTATTTTCTTTCTATATGGTTAATTACAAATCATGTCCCAGACCTGAGAAAGGGATGGAAATAGGTTGCCATGCCAGAATAAGGACCTGTTTTCAAGCAGGGTGTTTATTAGTGTGGCAATAATAAGGGTGAAGTCTGTGAACATGATCTGTCTGAAGTTTATTCATTCAGCTCTTCCTGTTGCTCTTCAGATTTCTCCCCTTTCTCAAAATAAAAGATAGCTAACTCATTTGTGTTCTTAGAATATTTCTTTAACAGTGAATCCCTGGAAAATAYCACAGTAGGAGAAAKACTTCCAGGRCATTTTTTGTTAGTTTTTTTCCAATGGAAATCTTCTCTTTTAGCTAGCARTTAGTGTTCTGAAGACAACATTAAATCTTATGCTTTGGTTGATAAATATGACAACAATTTTTCTTAATAAATTTATCCTAACCCTCCTGCTGAAGGGAATGCTGCTAATGAATTTAGCATCCTCCTTCTTAGTGAAGGACTCAGGGAAGAGTATTAGATTTCAGAAAGTGTGGTTGAAAATCAAAACACTTTCTGAAACTGGCATTGAKGGAGCTTGTCTGCTCTGCTGCACTGTGGAGAAGGCTGTGAATACATTTACAGTACATTTACAATACATTTACACATCCCCCTGGGCACTCTGTGTGCTTTGTCATTGTCCCCTGCCTGGACAGAATAGTATTTTTTGCCTGTCACTGTCTTTAGTTGCTTGAAATGCCTCTCCCCCTGTGACCCCTTACACAAACAGGTAAATAATTTTCTGGGGTTAAGTTCAGCTTTCTTTAAGGAGTAAAATTCAGGCAGAGGGAGRCACATCCAGGCCTTTCCTCCCCACCTCCAGGTTTGCTTAGCAGGGACTCCAGTTAGTTAATACAGCACTAAAACCTAAAACCAGGATGCAACGAAGTTCAGGTTTGCATAAAGTAAAATGCAGTGTAATTAGTGCTAATGGCCATGCTGGACAACTGCTCTGAATGCTGAGAGGTCCTGAAGGAAACAGCACCTTCAGAATTATTTTGTTGTGGCTGTTGTATTAACATGTTTGCTGGTGCTTGGACACAGGAGGGAATACTGGAGTGTGCACAGCTCAGAAAGCTTCAAAACCCACCTGATAAATACAGAGTGGCTTGAGAGAGGCCAAGGGGACAGCAGTCAGTGGTGGGAAATCAAGTTCATCTATTTTGTGTTCARGCTGCAGCACTTGTAGAGCCTGGCTTTCCATTTTCTGCATGGATTTTTTTTTTTTGCTGTCATCCCTTCCACCAGCTTGTGGATGCTCCAGCYTAGCAGGAATCTGAAAATATTACTGAGCAAAGCTGCTGCCAGCTCAGCTGATGGCAGTTTTTCTCAGGGAAATTCTGGTAGCAGGTGGAAAATCCCCAGGGATCATTTCAGAAGTATCACTAGCTTATGCATTCCACGTGCATTTTGGTGTTTATCTCGAGGCAAGGTGTGCAACAACCAGCAGAACTCGTGTTTGCTCTGAAGAAGTCCCAAAGCAGAGGGCAGCAGCAGCATTTCATCTGGCTCTACAGGATGCATTTCTGCCAGGAGTTTCCTATTTGTAAAATCTGTGGCTGGAGTGAAGATACAAATAGGGGAGCAATGGGTCAGAACAAGGCAGGCACGAGGAGACGCTGCTTAAAAATTTACACGAGTAGGGAAAGAGTGTGTGGATGAGCAGGGTGAGGTTTGAGGAGAAACAGGTGAAAAATGGCAAGTCATGGAACAAATTAGCAGTTTTTCTGTAGGTCCAGCAGTGCTGTGGGACAGCAGCAAGAGACATTTTTACTGAATGCACAGTGAGCTTTGAGCATTTGGATATTTTCTTTGCTGGTTTTTTTTTATTCTTCCGTGATACTTTAAAAAGGGGAAGGGTGGAGGGAGAGTGTCCTCATCTGACATTGCTGTGTTCKCTAGGGAATGGTGTTACCTTTTTGTTTAGGCTGGAGTTACAGCCTGTGCTCTGGCTGGGGGGGAATTTTGGGGGCTTTGGGGGATACACAGTAACAATGACATTTTTCTTAATCAGCAGGCAGGAATAATTCCAGCTATTATTGGCTTTCCTGTTCCTTCCTGTGCTTCCTTTTCTCCTTAGCCCTGCCTCCTCCATRATTTCTGAAATATCCACATCATGAAATTGTTTCTCTTTTGGTTTCCATATGACCTTGAGATCTGCCACTGGGTTGGATTGATCACTTCAGGATGAGTGGAAAAGAGCACCAGGCTCTAGAATGTCTAATTTTCTCTAATGATTCAGCTCTGCCTTTCTAGGAAAGATCTTTTGGTTTGGTTTGGTGGTTTTTTTTGTTGGGTTTTTTTTGTTTGTTTGTTTGTTTGTTTTGTTTTTTATTTTTTTAATTAAACTGGGGGATTTTGTTACTTTCAAACTACTTTCAGTACTGGCAGGACAAGTGAGTTGTTGATGTGCCACATAAATGGCATTGTTTTCACAATGCAAGATGGGGGAAGACAAAGGGTATTTTTGCATTTTGGCATTTTTTTTAAAGGATGAGTATTTGTGAGTGATAAAATCACRTTCTATACTGGCAGGATTACCACCTGTGACTGCTGACCAGTGAAGAACCAAAATRCATCTCCCCCAGAAATGGTTTCTCTGTTACAAAGGCTGGACCCTTATCAATATCCCTTCAAAAATAAAGGGATARATAAATCAATCAAATTTGTTGTTGRGACTATTTTGAGGATTCTTTTTTCTTTTTCAAAATACAATATTTATAACTATTTTTGACTGATTTTAATTACATATTATTTTAATATACTTAAGGTTACATACCATTGTATTTGTCTTAATATTAGTTATTATTGTGTCTATTTTCTTATTACTCTCTTCTTCTGGATATCTTTCTTAGCTTTCTTGGTTAAAAATATTTCTTTTTCAGAGTAGGCATGATTTTTGGGGTTTTTTTTTTTTAGGATCCTTGTGACCATTTTTGGTCACACTCACAAGTAAACTGTTGATCCTTCAGGCCTAATTGAAGAGGGATCATGCAGTTAATTGTGAAGGATGTTTATTTTGAAGTCTAGGACACCAGCATAGGTTGGGCTGAGGTGAAAGGGAAGATTAAAGAGGAAGTGGAGTTTATTAATAGACTCCTGGTTGACAATGGCTTTGCAGTGTGCAGGGGGTGACTTTTGCTGCAGGACTTGGCTGGTTGTAAGAGATGAAAGAGCATCTGGGATGAGAAACACAGCAGAGAAAGCTGTACAAGGGAATAAAAGAGCTCTGCAATACTGTTACCCTTTTGTGGTTTTTCACTTTGTCATGCACTTAATTAAAAATAAAGAAATTAAAGCGTTTTCCTAAATAAATTTTTCCTGAAGCATTTAGGTTGAACGAGATCAAATTGTCTGATAATTTTGGGGAGTCGTGAGCAGCTTTTTTTGATGCTGTTGTAAATATTTGAAGTAATTATAAATAATTAAGGTAAAGGGTTTGTTTGTAGTCACATTCAGGAGGTTCCTTGAACAAAGTGACAGAAGCATTGCATGAAATTGCAGTAGCATTGAAGTTGTCATGTCAGGGTGGCTGTCCTGGCATTTCAAAAGCATGGAAAATTGCATGAGGGACAGGAAATATTATTGGCTTCACTCAACTCTCTAATAGCAAGTGGTGTTGTGTTTGCATATCAGCTACAGCTGACGAAAACTTTTGTGTTTGCTTGGCACAACAAGCTGCTTGCCTTTTTTTCTTTTTTTTTTAATAGTCAAAATTTTTGACTTCAGATTTTCAGTATCTCCTCATTCAAAGTGTRATTCTGAAGCTTTTTGTCTTTCAGTGGTGTTGTGCAGGTATTCAGTCATGAGAGATGGTTTYTTTCCCCAGTATGAAAATCTGCTGCTCAGCTTTGTTGCTGCCTTCAAACTCAGTGTGTCRTGCTGACTTCAAAGGCTGGAGCTTGAAATTCTAATACATTACATTCTAACACATTGCATTTCTTCCACTTAAAATATCTGTTTCACCACCTCCATAAAATTGAGTGAATACAAATACAATCTGAGTATTTGTCAAATTAAGATGTCAGGGCAGTGGAATTATTCTGAGAAAGTTTTAAACCAAGGGGTTTTGTTTTTGTTTTTTTTTTCACCCAGATCTCACTTTAAGCAGATAGTTGCAGAAATTGTTAAAAACAAAAAAAATTACAAATCGTGAAAGATGATGACAAACAGAATTATTAAATAAGTGCTGTCTTAAACAATGTGTGGATGGAAAGTGGGGACACCAAACAGCAGTGGGGATAATTTGTGTGYTTTGGATCTGGAAGCTAATCACAGGGTAAACTGTGAAGCAGGGCAGCAAATTGAGTGTGGTTGCAGATGAGAAGAATTAATTAATAGCTGATAGGAAGTGCTGGAGAGCTCAGCCTGAGCTTGGGGAGGAGCACTCTGAGCTGCWCTGGTCCAGGCAGCCACTGAAATGGAACAGGGAGTGCACAGTGAGCTGGCAAATTCTGCTGAGAAAATGGAGGGGTTGTGTCCTTTCAAGTCATGGGACCATTTCAGGATGCTGCCCAAAGGCTGTGATTGCCAATGGATTGAGCAGCACTCAGCAYGGGTGGTAATTCATTGGAGACAGCTGCTAAGGACTGCACTCCTTAAAAAAAGAGTCTCAGAGCAGCCAAGCAGGCTTGGATGTGTGATGTGTTCGTGGGGCAGAAAGTGCTTGTGTCACTGCAGAGCAAAGATTTCACAGAAAATCTAATAAACTAAATATATATATATATATATATATATATATATACACACACTAAGCCAAATTAGCAAGTATGAACTCATTAAAAGCAACACCACCCTTCCACATGATTTCACCTGGCATGTCAAACACACCCCTGTCCCAGTTAGTTTTGCCAACTGCGTCCGAGGCAGGAGGTGCCAGGTGTTCCTCAGGGATAAAAACTCTGTTCTTGCATGTCTTTGGAGCTGACTGATGGATTTAGGGCTTAGCTCAGGCTTTGATTGTCTTTTTGCATGGAAGGAGGGAGCAGCAGAATAGATGTGGACACTCAGTGGGTCCTGGCAGGTCAAACAGCTGCTGCTTCTCTGTAAAGCAGGAGGAGAACAGTTGATGTGGGGCAGTGAGCTGACTCAGGGCCTCAGGAGATAAGCAAGGCAGCTCTAGGAAAAGCAGAGCAGGTTGTGCTTAATTTGGACATAGAGCTTTTGTAGGTATAAATTTGATCCCAGAAATACTTCTGRGTGTCCTGTAGGTGTGACTGAAATATAGAGAAATATTCAAATTTATATTATTCCTGTATATATGTAAATGAAAGAATATTTGCCCACGGTGAATTTGAATATGAAAGGGTTATGAAAGTCACTTTGCAGAGCTAGTTTTAGCTTCAATGAGCGTGTTATTAAAGGGAGAATTTTTTAAACTGTTTTATCATGGCCTTTTCAGCACTGCTTGACTAGGAAAGGTTTCATTTGGCATGCCAAACTTGCAGGATGTCAAGCACTGCTTAAAAAAAAAAAAAAAAAAAAAAAAAAAGAGTTTTCTTAAGTACCAAAATAGCTAACCACGTTTCCTTTTGTGCTAACAATTGTGTTTTAATTTGATAATGCATCCTTCTAACAATTCAGCTGGTATGTTTCATAGAATATGCATCCAAAGGTCATTTCAAAAGTTGCATTTGAAAGAAAAGAACTGAGGGTTGAAATCCAGCATGCTTGAGTAATAAAGTTGCCATTTGGAACATCTTGTTCACTTTTGCAGTAGATGTTGTTCTTTGTTTGGTGAGCCTTTTATTTCTACAGCCATTCCTAAAGAMCATTGTATCAAAAATAACAGCTTTGTCCACTAAATTACAAATTATTTGAGGCAATAACTATCAAATTGCTGCTGGGAGAAGTTCCATAGCAGGTCTTGGAGGCATCACTGGGACGCAGTTAACAACAATTGAGCTTGTGGATGCAATTTCCTTCCCATTCCAACCATGATTTTCCCATTAGGTTTGTCTTACATCTGTGTTAAAGCTTCATTTTGGGATATAATATTCTTTTGGTGGACTTTAATTCCTGTGCTGTTGTTGCTTTTCCCAGGTGGTGTCTCCCTGTGAGTGAGGCTGAGGATGAATGGACACGTCTCAAACACCCCTCCCGGTGGATATGGGAGTTACTTCCCCCAAATGAAGTAAGCTTACACCTTTGACTTGCCTTTCATGGACATAACAGTGTTGTACTTCCTTTAGGCTTTCATTTTGGATGCAGCTGTAAATTAGTAGGTGCCATTGGAATGATAAAAGGGCATTTTCTGTAGGAGAATGAGGGGTTTGCAAACCAGAGAGGCAAAGTGACAGATATCATCTGACTGATTTTTGTGTTGGTATAAGGGGGGGCTGTGCTGCTGCATGGGCTCATCTGGARCAGGAAAATAAACTGCTGCAGCCATAACATCCTTATTATGTTACTCAGAGAGCTCTTTGTGTGCCTGGGATGTTTAGGGTTAGCTCTGAGTGAATGCATTTTTATGCATAAAAGATGAGGCTGCCTCTCCCACCTGTGAGAACAGACTGCTTCCCAGTCCAGAGAACTGAGCAACTGCTACCTGAAAGTGTTGATTGCCTGGGATAACAGGATGATCCCTGTGTCAGCAGCATGGCACTAGACTTACAGCACTAATGAGAATTTACCTGATGCCAAGGAATACGTGTTCCTGTATGGAGCAGGATATCTGTGGTTTTTTTTTTTCTTATATTGTTGTCCCTTCAGGTGAACTCATATATCTCTCATTCTTGAAACACGTGGGGTCATACTGCCTTTTCATTTGTGTGAGACAATGCCAGTCATTTTAACTTTCTTCATGAAAAGCAGTCATAATTGTTAAAAACACTCGATAGTTGTGTGCACAGGGAAAAAAACCCCAAATCTTACCCAATTCTTTGGCATAGTCTTCATCATCATTATTATTATTGCTATTGTTGTTATTATTATCATTATTACAGTTGTGCAGTGATGTTTATGACTTGAGTTAAGGTGGTATTGATTTGTGTACCACACCCCAGTTGTGCACGGTGTTGTATTAATGCAACAAAAGAGAGCTCAGAAAGGCCTGCAGTGAAACACTCTCCCTCATATTTATGGTGTGGAACAAATACCCAGYATCCTTCCCTCTGTCACTAATGCTGTAGGTATGTGCAGTCCTGTGTAAAGGGAGGGGGGTTTTTTTTCAGTGCCTGCCAAATAGAAATGTACAGAAGATAATCAGAAATGTTTTCTTGCAGTGGCTATGGCTCCCCAACGTTTGCTCAGGCAGAGAGGGAGCAGAATTCAAGAACAAGTGCAAAAGCTCTCTATGGTAAGGTGGCAAAAACTCTCTAAACCTCTTTGCTAAATTGCTGTTTAAATAAATTATATCATAAAGTGATTGTTTATGAAGTGATTATATCATAAGTGATATGTTATAAAGTGATTGTGATGTCATGGTGGAAGTATTTTACACATATTAATCTGAAATTGTATGTACATGCACGTGGGTGTGTCTGTCAACTAAACTGAAAAGCAGAGTGGTTTKATTCCTGCTAAAGCTACAGAGAAAATGCTCAGTTTCCTAAGCAGRGARCTCCCACCTGCTCATTTTTCAGGCAGCATTCATCAGAGAGCTCTGAGTGATCCTATAGCTCAGGCATGCACCAGGGAGAAGGCATTTGGCTGTGCTGTGGGTTTTATTTCTCCTGTGCCTCCCCAACTTCATCCCCTGCTAGCAGAGATGGCACTTAGAATATTCTTCTTCTTTGACACCAGGATTTAATGGGAATTAGAGTTGGTGTGGCAGATTTGGAGTCCCACTTGGCGTGCTGCTTTCTGTGCCTGTCAGATGGGATGTTACTTGTGAATGCCTGAACCTTGTTGCRCTCACCAACTACAAATTGCTGGTGTTTGTCTTGGCTGCACACTCCAACTCTCCAGCCTAAAGCCAAATCCCTGTGGAGGAGAAATGTGGCCATGTTGCTTGCCAGCCAAATTGCACCATTTTCAGGTCAGCCTCCTCCACTGCGGCTGCATCCCACTGGTGGCTGTGCTGGGAATGGGAACAGAAGCAGCAGTGAGGCTGTGAGAAGTSGTGCTCTGTAAATCTGTGCCTGCTGCTAAATGCCTCTTTGGGAAGTCAGTGTGACAGATGAGACTGGAAGGCTTCCCCTGAGGAGCTGGTGCTGTGCTGGACCCCTCAGACATCAGCCAGCATCTGCCACTCTCCTGCAGGTTCATTCACCAGCYGGAGAGCTCGAGGAGCAGTGGCCAGGAACTGCAGCATCCCAAGCAGCAGCCTTTCCTCCTCCCTCTTGTCTTGGGTGGAGTGGTGGCTGGGAGTGAGCTCAGAGGTTGGGGGAGTGATGGCAGCTTTGGTGCTACAGGGCTGGTTCCTTTTCTTTTCTTGCTAAGGTCAGGATGAATGATACACGGGAAACAAAAGTTTGAATTGGGACTTGGTGATTTATTATCTCTAATCTGTTCACAGACTATTTACAGACTCACAAGCCCTGAGGTCTACCTAGCTAGCTAAAAAAAAAAGAGGCAAAATGGGCCCTACTAACTTTTTCCAAGGTCTTTTAAACACTGTTTACCCAATAATGAGATGACACCTCTATTATTGATGTTTYTGACACAACGATGACCACTAAAGGTCTGCAATGAGGACCTTTTCACCCAATTACAGAAAACCACTTAAACCCATGAAGAAGGTGAAAAGAAGGACTTAGACAAAGCCCTAAATCCTCCATCTTGGCTCACACACATTGCTATGTACTAAGATATTAAATCTAGCTTTTTCACCCTGTGAGATCACACCACACCATTCAAACTACACAGCCACAACCCCTATGCTATCACTCAATCTCAGAGCCTGTCCCAAAGACCTCAGGTCAAATGTGGTGCTTGCTTGAGGGTCAGCACCTTTTAACACACAGAAAGCCTAAAATTTTCCGCTTCCAGGGTCCCAACACTTTGGAATCCAAGAATCATTTAAGGCTGCAAAAGAGCTTTAAGATCATGGAGTCCAAGCATTAACCCAGCACTGCCAAGCCCACCACTGAACCATGTCCCTGAATGCCTCACACATTTTCTAAACACCTCCAGGGATCATGATCCAGCCCTGATTTCCCTGGGCAACCCCTTCCAGTGCTTGACAACCCTTTGGATGGAAACATTTTTCCTAATATTCAACCCAGACATTGTACTCCATGTGAATAATTCTGAGTTCAAACTTGCTTTGTTTTAGTGCTGTGCTACAAAAGTCACTTTCTTGACGTAGTGCTGAAGGCAGGACCCAAAACTGAGGGAAATTCTGGGCTGATCATTTTCAAGAGGGGTTTCTGCATCCTGTAGGGGTTCACTCAACAAAMTGATTGCAAGTGTTGACAGAAATAGTAGGTGGCAACAGAAACCAGCAAGAGACATTGCTAAAAGCTCTTGGCAGGCTATTTCTTTATGAGATGCTATGAGAGTGTTGTGAGTCCTTTCTCAGTTTATGTCATCATCACAATTTTTCAGGAGTACTTGGTTTGAACAGCGTGGCAGTATCAGTGTCTTAACTGTGTCCTTTAATCTTTGTGGGCTTTTAAAATATTTCTCTGAGCTTTTTCATATCAGACATGATGAGATGGTCACGTGTCAGGAGAAGATGGGGACAAGTGAGTAGATTTGATGTATAGAATGGTATTTTTTTTACTTCCAAAGTACTTAACTGAATTCAAGTGCTAATTGAAAATGCTTGCCGTGGAACTGCTGCGTGGTGGCTCCTGTAAAGTGAATTGTTGTCCTTGATTCACTTCTGTAGCTGGGAGAAATATCACCAAGCTGTAGTTGCAGTTGCCAGGAGCTGAATGAAATAGAAGGATAAGTTATTCTGGAGCTCCAAGTGGATATGTATTGGCACAGCTTTGAGAGTGGAGTTTGCACATTTTACTACTTCTGCTCTGTTTTATACACATRAAGAACCAGGCTGTTGCTATCACTRCATACTYGAGCTGGAAAGAACAAGGGAAACACCTAAAATCTTTCTCAGATTCAGGGCAATTATATTTTTCTAATTTTTAGGAACTAAGKTACTATTCTGCTGCATCCCACATGTGCCTCTTCTTCCTTTGTGATGTTARATTTTCTGTGCATACTCTCCCAAATGGGTTGAAAAGCAACTGAGTGATACTGGAATTGTTAAAGTGTGTTGAAAATACTCATTGCAAAGTATTTTATTTATAATTATTAACTAATGATTTCATTTGAGATTATTAGACTGAAATCCTATGAAGCTGCCTTAGCTTTCTTTTTATATCTTGTACATATATTTTAAATGTACATTTTATATTATTTAGGTTAATGCAGAAAGCTCATGTATTTAATAGATTCACTTATACTGGAAAAAATATATTTAATTTTATTGTAAAAGCAAAACACACTGGTTTTATTTGTTTTACTCAAATGTGATGTTAGCAGCAGACTWTGCCCATGAAAATATTCCTTTTMATGGAAAACTTGAGAGTCAATTGYACTAARCCACCTACTGCTGACTRTCAACAAGTGAAAATGGTACCTGGGCTCCTAAGTGACCACTTGATCTTGAACTCAGTTTCTTCCAAGCACTGTAAAGATTCAATTAAAATAAACATTATTGTTATTATTATTAGCATTATTGCTACCACTATTATCACCATTATTATCACTCTTATTATTATTTATTATTGCATATTGTTTATGTGTGTATGTTTATGTCCTGGCATGAAGTTTATGCCTAGGATGGCATTGCTGAGGTGGTTCATGGTTATCCAGCCCTTCAGTCACCAGYTGGCCACAGTGCTGTGGGAAAGGAGGCTGGAATATTATTGGTGTTACCAGGAGTTCAGCTAAAACCCAGACTAGAGCTATCACTATCTCTAAAATGCCTGTCTGATAGTGAAAACTTCCTTGCAGTTGCTTTTTCTTTTCCCCTTGTGTCAARCAACCCCTTTGTTTTCACTCATTTCCTTCCTGGAACGAGCTGTTTTCTATTTGCATGACAAATCTCCCTCTGAACCACAAGGGAAGGTGCTCTCTGCACATTGTTATGGGGTTTGTTTCATCATTTGTTTCCCAGTCTTTCCATCTGAAATGGGTTTTGGCTCCTGCTGTCATCTGTATTCCTGGCGCTGGCTGCTCCATCTGCCTTGAGCAGCTCTGCCTGTGGGGAGATGAGCAGCATCCTGGGCCTTTGCCAGCCACTGACACAACGTGGAGCAGCCTCATTCCACRGGAGGAATGAACCAGGAGCTCACTCCAAAGTGTCAGATGATTGTAGAGCACCGGGCTGAGAGATGCTGCTGAAATTGTCTTCACCCAGCACGTTTTTTATTTATGTATAAAAATTTTAAAAAATTAAGAGGATCAGAGTAGAAGACACTTAAGTTAAATCCTTAACCACAACCTATAGCAAATGCAACCCAGAAGAACTTGATTCAAATAAAATCTCTCAAAACACAAAGGCAATAAAGGGAAAAGCAGCACTGCATTTCACTTAGAGGTCCTGAATGGAAGATCTACTAGCTACTACAGCTTCCAGAGGAACAGGAGCATTGATCTACAGAAACCAGGACTCTTCCTGATGGCTGATGTGGACAGATGTTACTGTTCACCCATCAGCAGGAACAGACCATGCTTCTGTTTCCAAACAGATGTTGAAAACTGCTGATTTTAGTTTCATTTTTGAAAGCATCCAAAACACCAGAAAACAAAAAGCAGCCTCTTAACCAAAGCCTTTCAGCCAAGGGAAAGACTCTATCAGACAGAACATGACACAGATAAATAGGACTGTAATTTCTGAAGTTTTATATATATATATATGTAACCTTTTCTAGGCTGAATGTTYTGTGCACTGAGTTTGTGCTCTCGTGGCTGTGATTTGGAGCTGGGAGTGAAATTCCCTGGGTGTTTTTGAATTGTTCATATGCTCCATTCAGAGCAAGAACTGCAGTGTGACAAATCCAAGGAAACCTCAAGCAGCTCACAGGCAGGTGGGTGAGTCCACAGAATGAAGCCATCCACATAACACACTTGTGGTGCTTTGATTCTCAAATTAATTTGGATATTGACTTCCAAACAAACTTCCTTTGACAGCTCGTTCCACACAGCCATCAGAGAGAAGCTTCTGGCATAAATCTCTGAAAGTGATAGTGTTTGCTGCTGTGAGAAGGAAACTTGTTTTGAACTCAGGTTCTGCCCTTTGCCCCTGGGTGTTTGGGTCACGTCTCCTGCACTTTGCCTCAAGCTGACTTTTCTTTCTGGTTGTGCTGCAATTTATTCTTAGAGGGTATCAGCAATCAGTCCAATGCAGATAAATGGTAGGAAATTAAGCATTGTGCTTTTCTGCTTGATGAGGTGTGGAAATGTTTTGTGCTGCCACTCCAGGATTCACAGAGCACTTTGTGGGCAAGACTCTCAATCCATGTGCACGTGGATTGCATCAAACTTCAGAGCCATCTACAGTCCTGTGTCATGTTCTGTCTGCTRGAGTCTTTCMCYTGGCTGAAAGGCTTTGGTTAAGAGGCTGCTTTTTGTTTTCTGGTGTTTTGGATGCTTTCAAAAATGAAACTAAMATCAGCAGTTTTCAACATYTGTKTGRAAACAGAARCATGGTCTGTTCCTGMTGATGGGTGAACAGTAACATCTGTCCACATCAGCCATCAGGAAGAGTCCTGGTTTCTGTRGATCAATGYTCCTGTTCCTCTGGAAGCTGTAGTAGCTAGTAGATCTTCCATTCAGGACCTCTAAGTGAAATGCAGTGCTGCTTTTCCCTTTATTGCCTTTGTGTTTTGAGAGATTTTATTTGAATCAAGTTCTTCTGGGTTGCATTTGCAATAGGTTGTGGTTAAGGATTTAACTTAAGCGTCTTCTACCCTGATCCTCTTCATTTCTTTTTTCTTATCTTACCAGAGGAAAAATCCTCTATGTAAATGATGTGCAGCATATCAGCAGAGTTTGAGCTAACCTGTTATTAAGGCTGCACTGTACTTTAAGTGGTGGATGTAAGAGCTGCAATGAGTAGAGTACATAGGGAAAAAACCCAAACTCAGCAGTTTTGATAGTTTTATTCATCTTTTGATAGCTCTATGCATCATATCTGGAAGTCTCTGTTGTAGTATTTCACTTCAGCTTCAATAGCCCCTTCATGCATGAAGGGACCTGTGAGAGGCTGAGATTGATGGGGAGGATTGGGAGAGTGAAACAGAGCATACAAAACATTATTTTGTTTTCAGTGTCAGGGCTTGACCCCAGCCAGCCACTGAGGACCTCCCCATTTGCTTGCTCACTCCCCCTCTCTCCTCTCTGCAGCAGAACAGGGGRGAGAAWTGGAAGAGAAAAAGCAGGAAAAAAACTGGTGGATCAAGATAAAGGTGGTGTTATAGGTGAAGGAAAGAACAGGGAGGAAAAAGGACAGAATGACACAAAGGGATTTACTCACAAGCTTCCATGAGCAGAGCAATGCCCAGACTATCTGGGCAAGGAGCCTTTGGGAAGACTACCTGCCTGTTTTATTGCTGATATTAAACACTATGGGATATCCTTNAGACTCTCAATCCATGTGCACGTGGATTGCATCAAACTTCAGAGCCATCTACAGTCCTGTGTCATGTTCTGTCTGCTGGAGTCTTTCCCTTGGCTGAAAGGCTTTGGTTAAGAGGCTGCTTTTTGTTTTCTGGTGTTTTGGATGCTTTCAAAAATGAAACTAACATCAGCAGTTTTCAACATTTGTGTGAAAACAGAAACATGGTCTGTTCCTGATGATGGGTGAACAGTAACATCTGTCCACATCAGCCATCAGGAAGAGTCCTGGTTTCTGTGGATCAATGTTCCTGTTCCTCTGGAAGCTGTAGTAGCTAGTAGATCTTCCATTCAGGACCTCTAAGTGAAATGCAGTGCTGCTTTTCCCTTTATTGCCTTTGTGTTTTGAGAGATTTTATTTGAATCAAGTTCTTCTGGGTTGCATTTGCAATAGGTTGTGGTTAAGGATTTAACTTAAGCGTCTTCTACCCTGATCCTCTTCATTTCTTTTTTCTTATCTTACCAGAGGAAAAATCCTCTATGTAAATGATGTGCAGCATATCAGCAGAGTTTGAGCTAACCTGTTATTAAGGCTGCACTGTACTTTAAGTGGTGGATGTAAGAGCTGCAATGAGTAGAGTACATAGGGAAAAAACCCAAACTCAGCAGTTTTGATAGTTTTATTCATCTTTTGATAGCTCTATGCATCATATCTGGAAGTCTCTGTTGTAGTATTTCACTTCAGCTTCAATAGCCCCTTCATGCATGAAGGGACCTGTGAGAGGCTGAGATTGATGGGGAGGATTGGGAGAGTGAAACAGAGCATACAAAACATTATTTTGTTTTCAGTGTCAGGGCTTGACCCCAGCCAGCCACTGAGGACCTCCCCATTTGCTTGCTCACTCCCCCTCTCTCCTCTCTGCAGCAGAACAGGGGRGAGAAWTGGAAGAGAAAAAGCAGGAAAAAAACTGGTGGATCAAGATAAAGGTGGTGTTATAGGTGAAGGAAAGAACAGGGAGGAACAAGGACTGAATAACACAAAGGGATTTACTCACAAGCTTCCATGAGCAGAGCAATGCCCAGACTATCTGGGCAAGGAGCCTTTGGGAAGACTACCTGCCTGTTTTATTGCTGATATTAAACACTATGGGATATCCTT